>KZ652218.1:97675-114119 GCA_001010745.2 Gerris buenoi
GATAAAAAGAACTTTTTATATACTACGTTTTTAAATTTTCTTAAACCGTGCCATCGATATATTTGAAATAATATAATCGATATATTTCCTGTTTTGCTGTCATTTAATGTTTATCTCTTATTTATAAAAATCATAAATTTGAAACCTGTCAAAATGAAGATGGTAAATATTAAGGGATATGACAAAACAAATAAAATAACTTGTGGATTTTTCCCACACTAACTTTTCATTCAGTAAATTTGCTGAAAACGAATTAAATTCTGCTGAAAAATGACTAAAATTATTAAAATAATGCAATGTCATCGTGTTCTCAGCTGTTCTGATAGTTTCAAATGTCTAGCTACTCGGGATGTTAGTTAAAATTCGATTGCAGGATTTGTACCGGACAAACACACATACAAACAAGAAACCAAGTTAATAAAAACGTAGTAAAAATACAATTAGTCTTTACGTGACAAAAAGGCCAGATATAATCATTCTTGAACATTTTAACAATTTTATCAGCCATACCAGGCACTAAAATAAAAAAATTATATATTTGAAACCCCTCAAAATGAAGATCGTAAATATGGGTCATGTCAAAACAAATAAAATAACTTGCGGGTTTTTTCCGAACTCTTTCCATGCTTTCAGATTTTTTCCATACAGCAAAATTTGCTGAAAACAAATTACATTCTGCTGAAAACAAATTAAATTTTGCTGAAAGCTGGCTAAAAGTATTGAAATAATGCATTGTCATCGTGTTCTGAGCTCTTCTAAAAGTTTTAAATGTCTGGCTACTCGGGAAGTTAGTTAAAAATTGATTGTAATATTTGTACTGGGCCCAAAAACAAACAGACAAACAAGAAAGCAAGCTAATACAAACGTATGTAAAAAATAAAATATTTTTTCCTCTGCAGCCCATGAATAACATGACTGCTTCTATACGACAATAACATGAAAGTTATCTTCAGTTCTATAAAGAGTGTATTAGTTAATGTAGATGTTTAAATCTGACGCATCGGACTTCAAGGTTTAAGGTTATTACTAGGATTTAGGGAACTCGGGTTTTACTAGGATTTTTTACCTAAAAATTTAAGATCTGTTAATAAAATCTGCTTTGAGGATCCTTACATATCTTAGTAAAACTAGTTCAAGTTATTTTAATATATTTATCTTTATGCATAAAATATAGGAAGTGTATATTAAGATAACCGCACTAAATTTCAGTTAGAATTGCTACACCGTTGGATTTGTAAAATATTTGATAGGATTGATAGAACGGGCACTTCACAACTCTATTAACTCCATTTCCAAGTTTAAGGGGAAAAAATACCAAATCCTGAGGGAAATACCGATGCTCCGAGCAGCATTCTCTCTGATTTAGCTTCCACAACCAGCCAATTTTCACAAACTAAAAGCTAGAATCCACTCTAAAGTTAACTTAGGAATGAACATATTTCATTTGATTTCTGCTGCTCTTCTAAATCTGTAATAACCGACAATGCAGGAGAATTCTTTATAAAATTATTATGACTGCATTAAACTTGGTGATTATTAAGCTACTTAAAATTTACGGCTAATTCTTAACCATGGTTAAATATATTGGTACAGTTACGAAAGCATTTATTCCATTATTTCGGATATAACAGTGCTTCAATTAATAATTAAATGCGTATTTTGTTTTTATATTTTTCATCTAAAAATTAATATATAAATAACCAGGAATAATAATTAAAAATATGTTGTTTTTTTTTTTTTTAAATTTATAAAACGATTTGAATGTGAATCCTTTCAAGAAATAATTTTGCATCTCTGTTACATTGATATTCTTACATAGGACTTTATTTTTGTTTTGAACTTCAATCTTACAAACCAGTTCTTGTAACTTCTTTTGTATANGTTTTGTTTATTTTTGACACATTTTGACAGTTATTGTATTGATACGGCAACAAAAAAATATTAAGTGTACCTATAGAAAAATAAAGAATGTATAAATTAATCAAATATAGATATATAGAAAAAAAAAAATCCAACCAAAATATTAGTACCCGGCCACTAGACGGACGCAGGCTGACCGTAGGTCAGCCGAGACCGGCTAGTTACAAGATAAAAAGAACTTTTTATATACTACGTTTTTAAATTTTCTGTCATAAATTATAAATTTGACACCCATCAAAATGAAGTGTGTAGGTAAATATGGATATGTCAAAACAAATAAAAAACTTGCGGATATTTCCCGAACTAACTTTCCATACTTCAAAATTTGCTGAAAACGAATTAAATTCTGCTGAAATATGGCTAAAAGTATTAAAATAATGCATTGTCATCGTGATCTGAGCTATTGTAAAAGTTTCTAATGTATAGCTACTCGGGAAGTTAGTTAAAAATCGATTGCAAGATTTGTACCGGACAATCAAGAAACCAAGTTAATAAAAACGTAGTAATAATTGCAAGATAAAAAGAAATTTTTATATACTACGTTTTTAAATTTTCTTAAACCGAGCCATCGATATATTTTAAAATAATATAATCGATATATTTCCTGTTTTGCTGTCATTTAATGTTTATCTCTTATTTATAAAAATCAACCCGGTTTTCGTTTATTTCAAAGGAATTGCTTGCATGGGCTTCTTCCCTAGTTTCTTACCCACATTTTTTTAAAATCTGGTGGCTATACTTTACTGTATAATATTATTCTTATTCATTTTGAAGAATTTAATGTTTTTAATTAAACAACTTTATTTATTGAGAAGGTAACAGAAGTATTGTGGTCCAAATCTTCGTCTCCGTTTACAAAAATGTCTCGACATAAATCCATTTCAGACACCAGGGGACATATTATAATAACTTTGTATGGTAGGTCATAATTAGACCATCATTGTTGGCCATTATAATTTTTTATTGTTTTTTCCCCTCGTGTGCACCACCTTGTTCTTATTAACAGCAATATTTTTTTGGAAATTTGGACAGGTTTTTTTGAAAAAAAAAACCACAGATGTTATGAGCACATACAATATCGAATACAAAGGAAATTTGGACTTTAAAAAAAAAAACAAAAAAAAAAAACACACAGATGTTAGTTTCACCCAATTGAGCACATAAAATATCGAATACAAATAAGTTTTACCCCACCGGGATTCGATACTACAACTATGTTCTATCCCATAACCTATACCTATAACTGAAAAAGCACTAGACCGATTTAAATTTGAATGTTTTTATACAAAATAGTAGCCCACAGATGATTCCATATTAATTTCAACCGACTGCGTGAATTTATTAATGCTTAAAAATGAGTGTGAAAGAGATCCAAATCCCAATTGACTATTCGTTCAATAATGGGTCAGGAGGAAGCTTATATGCCACACTAATTGGTATTCTATTTTTGGCTTCCGAGCTTACGGAAGGTAACGGAAGCTATGTGATCGTTCTAAAAAACTAAAATATGGTATGTCTCCAATTTTCAAAAATTGTAAGATAGAAATTTGTTTGAGACATTAGGAGACATTATTTTTGTTCCAATTCTGTCTGTCGATCTGTCACTCAATTTTTGCGAACCAACATAATGTCTTAAGATTTTAATAAATTTTATATTATAGGTCAAAATTACCTACAATATAAAATAATAATTATTATTGTTGGTTGGATATCATTTTCATCCTTCTGAGCTCATTTTTGTTTCTCTTCCACATAAGCACAAAAATATATTTATTTACACCTATAGCTTCAAAAGTACAAATCTGTTTTGTATGAAACTTTTATAGTTTATCGAAAGTAACCGGAGATAGCCCTAGATTATAGCCTCGGTTGATAGCCCCGGTTGCGCTCTTTAACTTTTGCTAAAATGATATTTTTAAAGTAAATATTTACTTAAGTACCGAAACCCTTGGTTCTAAACAATAGTTTATCCTACAAAAGTCTCAAAGGTTTGTGTGTTTGTCTCCCTAACCCTAAAACATTCGGACTCCTGCGGGGCAGTTTTATATTGAATATTCCTCCAAAGATTCCATCTTAATAATTGATTATGTATAAGGAATATGATCACAATTATATACACAAGTGTGATATTCCTTTGTCCCAAGGTATTTTGAATAAGTAATAGTAATTTAAACTAAGGCATAATGTGCTACTCTGAATATGCTCCTTTGTCATAATAACTATTAACACAAAGGGATATAGGGGGGTGCTAAAGTAAAAGAGTACCTTAATTCATGTAACAAATCAAAACAATTTTGACAGACAAACAAAAACGGAAAAAAAATTAGCTAATTATAGATTTTTAAAAGCCTAAAATCGATAAAGTACGAGATAGGATGCGAGGAAGCTATGTGCCACACCAATTAGCAGTCACTTTTTTTTACAGTTTGCGACCAAACAATCAAAACTGTAGGATAGGGAGTTGACCACTTACTCATGTACTAGATGTGATCATCAGTGTGAAACATGTCTCACATCCCTGGAGTTTGAGTTATTACTAGATAGTAGATATGTCAGTTTTTAGACTCGGAAAGACAAAATGGAGAGAAGGGCGTTAATAGAAAAATATAAATAAAAATATCCAAAGGTGTTAAATATTTCTTGTATTATGCAATATGATAAATAAAGTAAGTCACTTTAAAAAAAATTCCTTCTAATTATAAACTCATTATAATGTGCATAGTTTTTCGACAATACCGAATTGCTAGAAGTAACAAAGAGAAGGGAAAAAGTTATATTATGTATAAGCAGTGCTGTGTAAAAGAAAGAGGGCCTAGAATTCTACTACACCCCAAGTTTTAGTCCTAAACCCCTTGTTTCACTCCACCCTTTTACAAAATTAGGATTTATTCTTTAACGCTCGTATGTTGTTATGGTTATGGTTGAATCATGCTATTGTTTATACTTTTTTTGGTCAGCCATTATTTATATCACATTGGGAAAAACTGGAACAAGAATTGTTTTTGACAAGTACAATGGGATTTCTGGTTATTATAAAGTTATTACCTAAGTTATTATATATAAGTAAAACTAAAATTTCGTGTTTTATATAAATCAGTGCTTCATTACTAATGAAGCTTTAATTAATTGATGGATATTTTTTTACTCATCGTAGTATTAAAAAAAAAAAAAAAAAAAAAAAAAAAAAAAAAAAAAATCTATACTCGTATTACTGTTTAAAAACAACTTGTTCTAGAAAACATTTACTTTTGGTTTCAAACATACCGAATGTATTAGAATATGTATATCAGACCTCTATGTATATCATTTAAATTTTCTTCGAAGAAGCAACAGGGAATATTGTAAATCTCGTATTTGCCTGTGGGTCCCTCAACATTTAGTGAAATCTCATACCTTAAGTACTACTAGAATAGGCTTTTTTTTTTTAAAAAAAAGTGTAAGAGAAAAAATGGGGGAAAAAAGTAAAATATAATTCTCTTATATGGAATTTCAAATCCTTTACAAACTATTTTATTATGGTGTTTTTACTATTTTTTTTTATTTTAGATTCAGTATTTTATAGGAGCATACTATCGTAAAATAATATAATGATAAGATCCAGATAAAACGGGCCATGGCTTACATTTTATATATATAATAAATATAATAGATATTTGTTTTGTTGTAACGATGTAATAACAATAAAGTTACCTTTATAAATTGCAAGCCATTCTAAATAACAGGGGTCTGTCTATTCAAGCAAACATACCATACATATAAATAAGATTATGTTGGAATATAAATTCATTGTTAGAGAGTAAATACAAATATAAGAAAGGAGAGTTTTGCAGATACATACTACAACAACATTTTTGTATTTATAGAAAAAAATAGTATCTTGAATTTAGTCAATTACTTGGCAACTAGCCCATAATATGTTGGTCCCATATGTAAGAGACACCGTTCTGCGTCCACATGCGCTCAAACATAAATTTATTTTCACCTATATACAATGTGTCCCCGGATCGACGCACGAATACGTGAAAAAGACAAAAAAATTTTGAATTGAAATTTCATCTTTTGGGGTTCTGCCCTGCTTGTATGGAAACTAATTTATGTTATAATTTTAGTTTCGAAAAGTCAACCATGTCTTGTAAATTTACGAAAAAGTTATTTTTCACATTAGTAAAGTGCCCTTTCCCTAGCAGATACGACAAAATGTTATTTGAAAAAGTTGTTCAGAAGGAAAAACTGAGTAAGAATACAACATTTTAAAACCCTAGGCCAACTTTGAAAAATTAAATTATTTACCATTTTTTGAATGTTTAAAGATATTGAAATATTTTATTAGGAAAAATTCCTACAAATATTGTCAAATTATGCTGGCGTAAATAGCTTTTAGTTTACTTTCATTCGTCTGTAAAAACATTTAGCTTATAATTATAAGAAATAAGAATAATAAAAATAACAAAATGTTCATGATTAAATTCATTTTCGTACTAATTCAACAATATTAACATCAATTAATTTTTTTTTTTTTCAATAAGTCCGCCGCCTTTATTTGCACAGTCCTCGATGTTTTCTCGAAATGCAGTGAAAGCTTCTTTTATCTCCTCAGGGGAAATGGAATTAATTGCATCTCTTATACGATTTTTTAAAACTTCTATGTCATTTGGAAGCCTATTTAAATATACCATTTGTTTCACCCGACCCCAAAAGTAAAAATCCATGATTGTTAGATCTGGCGATCGGGGCGGCCACAAAATGGGGCCAGCATTGGCTATCCATTTTTCTTGAAAATTCTGGTTCAGCCATTCACATACTCGCAAAGTCGAGTGAGCAGGACAGCCGTCGTGTTGAAAATAAGAAAACCGCCGTAGTTCATACGGCAGTTCGTCTACAAACTGGTTCAAAATATCTAAATACCTATCTTGATTAAGTTTTCCCTCAATAAAATATGGTCCAATTACACCACAATGATAGGAAATAGCGCACCACACATTAACTTTTTTAAAATACTGCCGCCTAGAATTAATTACATAATTTGGATTATTTTCTGACCAATATCGACAATTTTGTGAGGAAGGCACACCGTTAGTGGTAAAAGTTGATTCATCTGAGAAAATAATATTTTTATGAAAATTTTGATCTTCAAGAATTTTCTCGCCAACAGTAAGACAAAATTCCAACCTTCGGGCTTCATCCCCTTCTTCTAACGTGTGACAAAATCTAACTTTGTACGGCTTTACCTTCTTTGCTTTATAAATGCGTTGCAGGTGTGATTTACTAATATTAGTCTCCCCGCAACGCTTTCTTAGAGAAAGCCTGGGCTGTTCGTTTAATGAATTCATTGCGACTACAGTACCTACATCGTCTTCATGAAAAATATTCTTCTTTTTTGGTACATTATGTACACTACCGGTAGTGAGAAATTTTTTAACCAGTCTGGATGCGGTTGTACGGACCAATATTGTGTTCGGAAACTTCACATTAAATTGTCTAATAACCTCTGGAATAGATAATTCACCTATACCATAACATTGGATTACGTAAATCCGTTCTGGTATGGTAAGCATAACGTTTTGATATTTCACACTGGTATTCTACAAATATGAAATCACTTTTATGGCACAGAAAACACTACGAATATTACTAGTTTGAACTATTTTTGACAACTGTCAGTGTGAAATACTATTTTTCTTATATCCATAGCAGCACACTATTCAAAATATCAAAGTTGGCGCAGGGTTTTAAAATGTTGTATTCTTACTCAGTTTTTCCTTCTGAACAACTTTTTCAAATAACATTTTGTCGTATCTGCTAGGGAAAGGGCACTTTACTAGTGTGAAAAATAACTTTTTCGTAAATTTACAAGACATGGTTGACTTTTCGAAACTAAAATTATAACATAAATTAGTTTCCATACAAGCAGGGCAGAACCCCAAAAGATGAAATTTCAATTCAAAATTTTTTTGTCTTTTTCACGTATTCGTGCGTCGATCCGGGGACACACTGTATATATACCATAAAGGTACACATATGATTTTTATGAAATTTGGATGTTCTGTAGATAGCCGCAGATTAGTTTCATCCATCTGAAATCTTTATAATGATATTATTTTTAATGACATCCGTCACTCTAGCTGCCACATACCTCTCTTTAGTTAACGCGCAAATGCCCGTTCACTAAGTTATTTTTGGGTACTATGGCCACCTCGTGAAACGGTTTTTTATTCAGCGAATCACACCGTCTTTTTCGCAACTTGGTTATTGTGATAATGCGTTTCGGCTTTCTCTTTTATTCCTAAAACAGCTGCGATAAACGCGGGTTTTACTCTGTCGAGTGAAACCCATTTTTATATGCCTTTTATCTATTTACACTATTTTATCTTTTTTTGTAGCACCGCGAAAGGTCCTTCGTATAAAGTTGATAATAGGGGTTTTACTGCATCTGAACTTAGGAAAACATGGCTACACTTAGAGTTCCTTATCCACTGGTCACAAGTTGTTTATAAGCTCCTTTAGTTCTCTTACGAACGATGCTTCTTCGTTAGTCGGCGTTCTTGTTTCTAACATTTCCCCTGGAATTCTTAAGGGTGAAACATAAAACTAGTTCTGCCTAGCACACTTCTGACTTTTCTTTAATTGCTATTAGTAGACCTAACAAAAACCGTGACTAGTCGTGAGTTAAGTCTGTACCCGATTTTCTTTGCCGTGAGCTCGGAGCGCTGTCTTCAGTGTTCTATGAAACCGGTTTACCAGCCCGTTATCCTGAGGGTGGTAGGTTGTCGCTCTTACTCTTTTAGACCCCATCTACTTTAACATCTCCGTAAAAATTCTTGACTCCAACTCTCTTCCTTGGCCTGTTGTTAAAGTGACTGGTGCTCCAAACCTCGATACCCACGGCTCAAAAAAAGTTCTTGCTACGGTTTTGGCTCGTTGGTCAGGTATTGGGTATGCTTCTGGCCATCTTGAATATCTGTCGACACTGGTTAGTAAATATCTCTGTACGTCGCTAAGTGATAATGGACCCACAATGTCAAGATGAACATGGACAAACCTGTCTAAGGGAGGCAAGAAAGGGCTCAAAGGCGCTTTTATATGCGTTCCTACTTTTGACTCGCGATACACGTTCTGCTTCAAGCTCAATATCGTTTTCCAACTAGTTTAACAGTTTGCTTTATTCCAGGATGTGCCAGGTTATATACTAACTCGTACGCATCCCTTCTGAGCTGTTGGGGAATATGGTGGGATATGATTGTTTTCTACTCTACAGTAAATTTCGTGGTTGTCAATTGTCATTGTTGTTATTCGTCCTTTTGTTTCTTTAACTCTTTTAACTCTGTTTCCTCATTCTGAGCCTTTGCTAACCTTTCTGTGTTTTGCCCTTTTCCGGAAATTAAATTTACTCTCCATAACAAGTCGGCCATGTGGTTTTCGTACCTAATGACGTTGGTGTAGTCAGAAATATGTTGCCAGTGGCGCATCTGGCAGTTTGACATTTTTGTTCCAGTCGTTTAAGTCCGTAAGTAAGTGGTCTGTTATCTTTGTATACCGTGACATCACTACCTGTTATAATTTCTTGAAAGTGTCGGATTGTTTCGTACATTGCTAGAAGCTCCCTATCATAAGTACTGTACTTCTTTTGTGCGTTATTTAATTTCTTTGAAAGAATGGTAGTGGTTGGCGCTTCTCATCCCGTTCATAGTTGTCCTAACGATGCCCCTTTTGACGTTTCGGATGCGTCTGTGTAATGCTGTAAAGGCAAACCTGCTATCGACAATGCCAGTACAGTACACTTTTCAGAGCTAAATTCAGTTGCTTGAACGCCTCTGTCATTTCCTGTGAACAGACTAACGGAGTTTTTTATTTATTTATTTTTTTTTTTTATTTAAAGCAAGGTTAAGTGGAGCCTGAATTTCTGCTACTCCTGCTATAATTTCTCTGTATAAATTTATTGCTCTAAAAACTGCTGCATGTCGTGGACGGTTTGTGGTAGTGATATCCTGTCTATAGCTTCAATCCTCTTCTTTGATGGTTTGATTCTTTCTTTGGTCAATTCGAATCCAAGAAATTCAATATTTGACCTCAGTAATTCACATTTATTGATTTTTTAAACGGGTAAGTACAATTTCGATGTTTTATATACTCTGCTGTTGACTTGGATGCTATTAATATATCGTATAAATAAACAAATGTAAAATCTAGTCCGTATAAAACTTGATGAACGTACCGCTAAACCCCACATAAGGAAATTCAAAAAGTCCGAAAGGTGTTATGATAGCGGTTTTCTCAATATCAGGGGGGGGGGGATTTGCTTATATGCTTTGTGGCAGTAAATTTTACTAAAAAATACACATCGAGTGGTATCGAAAATCATGAAGGTTGGATATTGGGTGCCGGTCTGGTTGCCGAAAGGCCTCCAGTCCACTGTTGTGCAGTGCACTACACCAAGGGCTTTTCGATGGTCAACATGTACCGTCAGCCATCTTCGCTAACTTTAATTTGTTTTATAGCTATCTTATTTTTTATTTTATTTTTTTTTTTTGTGAAACGTGACTTTGACTTAATAAATTGGCAATATCATTAGAACTAATTAAGCTAGAATAATAAATGATATACCACCTGAAAGAGCATGGAAAATTCTTAAAGATAAACATAATTTCAGCAATTAAATTTCATTTTTAGTCATACGTTCATTCGTTAGAACTTGAAAATAATAAAAGTTAATTAAAAAATAAAATGTTAGAGCTTGTATAAATACTGTATTGTATTAGGTAGCTATGGGAGAAAAACTCCTTAAAGTTGGTGTATTTACTAAGCTTCAAAACGATACTATTAAATTTAAAATATTGCATCTTAAAGTATCCGAAATAGTGATAAAATTAAAAAAAAAAAAATCATAATGTAAGCTGAGATAGGGTTGGGGGAATGGGAAGAGCCCTGAAAACGCAAACTTCGGGTGAATTTTTTTTTCTATTTCTTTTACGTTGCTCTAGTATGATAAAACGTTAAAGTCAGAGTTCAGTCATAGCACCCATGGGATACCAGTCATGGTACCACTGATACTACAGTCATTGTAAAGTCATAGCACCTGATGAATCTTATAATTATTAAGGGTTAATAATTCATTTTTATTACGATAATTAATAATTTTTAAAATAATATTCTTTGTAACATAACGAAAATTGTTATAGCCGTTTGTGATACCCGTAAAGGCAGTGTAAGAGTAGAGAAACGTTTTACTGAGATGACTTGTATATTATATGAAACACAGCTTTTGTTTATGTAATAAAAATCCCATAGAAATCTCTTCAAAGAAGTTTCCCTCTCCTACTTGGATCAGGACTGACCAAGATGACAGAAATGTCACTTAAAACAACTCTGCCTGACCAAGTAGGATCATTAAACAACCCAAATAATAAAAAATACTAAAATTTGGTGACACAAATTAATCCAAAATAAACTGAATAAATAACCTGACCACAACGGCCACACTCCCACCTTCGGGAGAATACTCCCGAACTTCTATTCGGACGCTGCTACCAGTAAGATGATAGCTGTGAGCTGTGGTCGAGCTGTCTAACTCCCACCGATCCGTAAACCGGAGCCTGGCTTCACGTACGAGACCGTCGTTGTCCGTGTAAGTGGTGGTAATCTTTGCTAAAGGCCGATTGGATCTAGGTTCCTCTTCTTTAACACAGAGGACGACATCGTCCTTTTGCAAGTTTTTCTGATGTGCCTGCTACTTAGCCCTGGGTCGGAAAGAATTTAGGTATTCCGTCTTTAATCTAGTAAATTCTAAAATTATAATTTTTTGTACGTGGCCTCCCTGAATTTTAGAGGAAATCTTTATCTCAGCCTTTTTTAGTTCCCAAAAACATAACTGATTAATCTTTAGGTCCGAAATTGGTGTTGGTATATTTTTACTTTTAGCTAATAGAGGACTTATGAACCTTAACGACAATGCTACCGTTTCTTTTAACTTAGTCCATGAAGGCCATTGATTAAATTGATCTGTAAATTTGAACTTCTATAAATTTTGGTTTTTGACTTCACTTACTATGGATTTGTGAACCTCTAGATCCCTTCCATCTATTTCTAAGTCTTTTGACCCCACCGCTTTGGGCCCCACAAACCACCTAATCTGATATAGATCTTCTGTAGACATTCCTATAGAAGCAAAGTCCGCTAGATTTCTTTTAGAAGCCACTTGATGCCAACTATTTGTGTCTGAACTACCTCTAATGGTTTGAATCCTGTTCTTAGACTTAATAATAATTTTAATAATCTTAAACTTAGACATTGCGTCTACGTCACCTTCCTCCCACCATAGAAATTTTAAAAGATTTCTATTTTCTTTGAGAACGACTACTCGTAGGAACATTCTTTCTAAGTCATCTAATAACGCTATCTTTTCCTTTCTGAACCTTACTAACACTCTTATCACAGAGTTTGTGAGGTCAGTACTACTAATCATTTTATTAAGCGACACTCCCTTGTAGATAGCTGAACAATCAAAAATTATTCTGATCTTTTTCTTTTTCGGGTGGTATACTATCTGGTGAGGCAAATACCATACTTTGCCCTCAACTTTATCTATATGATCAGCAGGTTCCGCATGCCTTTGATCAAACATACATTTCATGAAGGCTATCTAAGGTTAAACTTTTATACTTTATTTTTATTGAATTTAATCTTTTTACTGTCACGTCTCTATTTGCCAAAAATTCAAAGTCTGGATTTTTTAATAGCAGAGTAATTTCATAATGTTTATCTTGTCTCTGAATGACACCTTTAGATTTAGTCTTAACATCCAAACATTTTTTATCATCTACCGAAAGTTCTAATTTATAATTTTTTAAGTCACAATTTGTTTTTTCTAAATTAAATATTTTAATTTTATCTTTTAAAGATTTTTCTGCTCTTAGAGAGTGCAGTGTTGTAGGGTGATTTTTGCTACAATCTTTTACCTTACAAACTGCTCGCTTTGGGCAAAATTTAGACCTATGACCACGTAAAAGGCACCCAAAACAAAGACCTCTACGTTGTACAAATTCTTTGATTTTATCGGGGGATTCTTTAGCTAGCTTAGTACATTCAATCATTCTGTGCATGCCTTGACAGAATAGACATGCCTCTAGACTATCTGATCGTATAATACTTATCTGAGGGGGGTTGACTTCATTTATAGATGAAGTTGAGTTGACTTCATTTCTACGACTTGTAGAATACTTAGTCGATTAACTAATTTTATCGGGTTCTACATATACGGGATGGTTTCTCATCTTAGCCTGAATTTCAGTAAAACTCTCTAAGTCCTGAATACTCTCTTTTCCATTAAATTAATCTATATAACCAATCCATTTTGGGAGAAGGCTAGTTGGAAGACGGAATACCATTTTCTTTAAGCACATTTTTGTGCTAAGTTCCCTCAATGCCTCCTTGGAAAGAACCCTAGTAGCCATATGCAATGATTCTGCATATTCCTTCAGCCCCTTACTATCTCCTGGCCCAATAATTTGACCTTCTGTGAGTCTATTAACCCAGGCTTCTGGTACCGCGACACTGCTACCAAACTTACGTTTTAGTAAGGCAACACTGTCGTGGTAAGACGGACCAAAGTTTTTTTGATAAATTTTCAGGGCGTCCCCGTCTAAGAATTTGGCTAGGAATACACTTTTCTCCCCTTCAGGGAGAATACCGTCTTCTAAATGGGTCTTTATCTTGAGTTCTAAACAAGGGGAAGTCTGCGCTATCACCCTTGAATTTATGCGGTGTTAATGAATTCAGCACTTTTTCATCATATCTTAGTCATCAGAAACAAAGCTTTATTTGACCCTTTATTCAAATCCGTATTTGTATTCAAAGCCAAATCCTAGGTAGTTTCTACCTCTAGGGCTGAAGGAGTGTGCAGACTGGTTGCAGTACTGCCTCCTCTATACTACATACATTTCCATATACCTCTGTGTCTGGGGGCAATTGAGAAAGTGAACCTAGATCTTGTCGGCCTTTTATCACTGTTGGTCCCATCGCTGTCTCTGCTTACCCCTCTCTGGACGTCTCCGGAAAAGAAGAACTGCGGAGGACAAACTTCCAGTCGTCGCCTTCCTATCTTTGGATCCTTCAGTGCCTGAATCAGAAGTTTGTTTCTTTGTGTCTCGGCATCCAAAACCGCCTGCTTCGCCGCCAGCTGCAGCTCTTGTTGTTTTCTTTCCAACCTTTGAAGCTGGTCTGCTAGCTTCTGTGCAGTTTCGCTAGATACCGAAACACGTGACTTTCTTGATCCTTGCGACATGACGAGGGAGATCGACTGCTCGAGGGCCTCACCTCTTCCCGTGGGTCTGTACCGGGTTCGATGTTCACCATGCACTCGGCATAGAACTCCTCTAACTCCTCAAAGTAGAGCTCTTTCTCTCTTGCATCAACAGATTTTTTTCCCGGCAAGTTTTCTAAATGACTCTGTAGAAGTCCTTAATTCGTCAATGCAAATTATTATTTCACTTAGAGACGAACTTATAATCGGCCGTACGGCTCTTTCGTTTATAAGCTTCAAGATTACCTTCTTTTTCTTGTCCGCTATCCGGCTTAAGGTCGACAAAAGAGTTCTCAATTCATCTAACTCAGATTTATTATCAGCGATCTTCTTTGGTCGACCTCGGCGTCCAATCATTTTTTTTTCTTTTTCCTTCAATGTTTTTAGGGTTTCGAGGTCGTCCTAGAAACCCTTATGCTTTTGGTAGTTCGTCCGTCCGTCCGTCGCAACTTGGATTATATCTCCCAACCTACTGACACTATTGACTTGAAATTTGGTATTTAAGTTAAACTTTTTTGCCCAAAAACAGAAAACCTATTGCGAACTTTAACACTCCAAATTTCTGCGATCTGCGATCAATTGCGATCACCGCGCAATATTTTACATTTTTTGTCATTTTCAAGTTGGGTATCATTTCAAAGGTATTGAAATGTAGATTACAAATATGTATCACATTTTCAAAATGGCGGCCATTTTACCCCCCAAAAAATTCAAACAAACCCAAAATTTACCCCCCCTGCACTACCCCATTAGAATTGGTCCTAAAATAAGGCAAAAATACATAAATATAAATCTCTGTAGTCCAATAAAATTTCCAGGAGTTGATTTAAAAAAAGTAAAATTTTAGAATTTTTAGGGGGGCGTAACTAGGGGGCCCCAAAATTTTTGTGATTTGAAAAATCGAAGTTGGGTATCATTTGAAAGGTATTGAAATTTAGTTCACAAAAATAAATTTTGTTTCCAAATTGGCGGCCATTTTACCCCAAAAAGAATTCAATAAGCGCATACCGAAGATAGTAAAGAATAATAATATATGCACATCTTGATTTTTAAAAGTTAACAATAGATGTTTTTGTTTAAAAAAATATATAATTATAATTATTTCTTATGACCGAAGAAACCCTTTTAGTAACTTGCTGGCAAGTACTTGACGGGATTTTTCTTATTTTGCTGTCACTTCAAATTTTTTCTATAAACATTGGAGCTGTCACTTCCTGATTCTTGATGAAGACTTATTTTACTGTAGCGGCCGTAAAGGCAGTGTAAGAATAGAGAAACGTTTTACTGAGATGACTTGTATATTATATGAAACACAGCTTTTGTTTGTATAGTAAAAATCCCATAGAAATCTCTTAAAAGAAGTTTCCCTCTCCTACTTGGATCAGGACTGACCAAGATGACAGAAATGTCACTTAAAACAACTCTGCCGGACCAAGTAGGATCATGAAACAAAATTCTAAAATTTGGTGACACAAATTAATCCAAAATAAACTGAATTAAACCTGACAACAGCGGCCACACCGTTGTTTTCTTTATTTTAAACTTAAGACGTTTTTAGGTCCACTTTAACAAAGTTAGCGATCTTTATCTACACGGGTACTGAACTCGTGACTCTAACGTTTTATTATACTGAAGCAACTTAAAAGAAAAAGGAGAAAACATCACCCGACGTTTGCATTTTTAGGGCTCTTTCCATTCCCCCAGCCCAATCTCAGCTTGCAGTAGGTCATGTTTTTTTTTTTAATTTCATCACTATTTCGGATACATTGAGTTGCATATTTGAATATTTTAAATTTAATAGTATCGTTTTGAAGCTTAGTAAATGCGCCAACTTTAAGGAGTTACTATAGCTATCTAATACAATACAGTATTTATACAAGCTCTAAAACTTAATGAAAAGCTCTAAGCTATTAATGAAATTTAATAGCTGAAATTATGTATATCTTTAAGAATGTTGCATGCTCTTTCAGGTGGTATATAATTTATCATTCTCGCTTAATTAGTTCTATTGATATTGCCAATGTATTAAGTCAAATTCACGTATTACAAAAAAAAATTAAAAATAAGATAGCTAGAAAACAATACAAATAGTATTGTAACTACTTAGGACCATGGTTTATGGAACATTTTACTCCAATCTAACTGTACTATCACATCCCTAAATTTGACTTCCTTGCTGTAGCACATATGTATTTAATATATATATATATATATATATATATTAATGAA
>KZ652218.1:135579-158950 GCA_001010745.2 Gerris buenoi
TTTTTAATGTGTCTAAATCAAATGTAATTTCCTTATCCCGTACCACTAATAATGTTATTGTATTCCCTTATAAACTTAACAACTCTCCTCTGCCCCATACTAGCTCTGTCCGAGACCTTGGAGTGATCTTAGACTCTAAATTATCCTTTAAGCCTCATGTTTCCTCAATAATTTCGTCAGCCTCTAGATCCCTGAGCGTAATCCTTAATGTCGGTCGTGGATTGTCTCTCGAATGTATTTTACTGCTCTATAAATCTCTGGTCCGTCCTATACTGGAATATGCTGTCCCAGTCTGGAACTGCTTCGGAGTGACCCTATCAAACCAGATCGAAGCTATCCAACGTCGTTTTATTCGCACCGTGTATCTTCGTTTTATGTATCGTCGTGTTTACTACTCGTACGAGTCTATGTGTAAACGTCTTGGTCTCGAGTTATTGAGCAGACGGCGAACAGCTTACGAGGTCCTGTTCCTGATCAAAGCGATCACTGGTGAAGTTTGTTGTGACGAGGTGCTGAAGAAGGTGGTCATTTTACCGGCTGGTCGTAGAGCTGGTCGCTGGCTGTATATTAGAGAACTCTCTTCCTTGTCTCCTCTTGTTCGCGTTGTTGCTGTCCTCAATTCCCTTCCCTTTCATACCTTTAACCCTTCAACATTATCAACGCATAATAGTCTTCGTCTTATCTTGGAGAAGCTAGTATTAAGTTAGGAAGCTAAATGTACGAATATGTTAACTTTTTAATTAATTTTTAATTTATTGTTGTGCTTGTTAATGTTTTCTATATTATATAGCCTTTATTTTTTGTTGTTATTTTGATATTTTTGAAGCATTATATTTATATTTTTATTGTTACTATTTTGTAATCTTAATTGTTTTATTTGTACCGAGCGCCCAACCCGTGGATATGCCGTCTTGGGGCTCGTTAAAAATAATTAAAATAAATAAATAAATAAATAATGGGTGTGGGTCAGTAGCGACCGCCCAAGAAGCAATTAAAATGATCCAGGAATTGCAGGATTTGTGTGCCAGGGGAGGCTTCAGGTTTCACAAGCTTCTTTCTTTCAGTCCAGAAGTTATTGCTGCTATTCCAGTGGAAGAACGTGCTTCCGGACTGAAAGATTTCGATACCCTGGGTCACCTACTTATGGAGAGAGCTCTAGGAGTGGCCTGATCTGTTGAGCTTGACTGTTTTCAGTTTCGAATTACATTAGATGCAAAACCATATACCCGTCAACCGTATGTAGTGCGTATGACCCCCTAGGGTTCTTATCTCCTTTCGTTGTAAGTGGGAAGATAATATTGCAAGATTTGTGTCGGGAACATCAAGGTAAAAATGCAAGTTGGGATGAAGAAGAATCAAATGAAATCAGAAAAAAATGGGATCGATGGATATGATTTAAAAGTGTTATCCACTGGCATTATCAGTGTACCTAGGTGCTACAAACCTGCAGATGCTAAAAATATTGAGAGTATTGAAATGCACCATTTTTGTGATGCGTCTACGGCAGCTTATGGACATGCAACCTATCTGAGGTTCTTATACGATGGAGGAAAAGTACATTGTGCATTTGTCTTTGGAAAGGCGAGAGTCAAACCTCTGAAAGAAATTACTATTCCTATTTTTCTTTTTACAGTTAAAATCAGTTATATAAAGTTAAATGAAGTTAAAATCAGTTATATAAAGTTAAATACAGTTAAAATCAGTTATATAAAGTTACATCAAGTTAAATCGAGTAAAAGTATTGTAAAGTTTATATTATATTAAGGTGTATTACCAGAAATATAAGACAATTTGACTGGGTAAGACCTTTTTGTTCATTTTAGAATTTAGAAAAACTCGTAAAAAAACTCGCGACCTTGACCCTGCGGTCACAGGCACTTCCAGACCACCTAGAGACATGCGGTTTTTTGCGTTTGGTCCAGAATCGGCTCAAACCGACTAGAAAAATCTGAAAAGTAGAAAAAAATTATTTTTACCCCCCTTAAAAAAGTAAAATGGCGGACGAAAATTTAGGATTATCTTTGAAGGGCTATTGCGGCTAAACGGTAGGTCCTATCGAAAAGCTGACGGGACCACCGGTAACTGATTTTAAAAGATCTACAAGTTTGGTCCTATGACTTTTTGTCGTAGGACCATCCCTTCTACCTTAAATCGAGTAAATTTGTTATTTTTTCGTTAAATTTTGTACTTTGAGCTCTCATGGCGGGAGTAATTATGGGTCAATTTAATTGAAAATTAGTATTTTTAAATCCTACGTTAATGCTCTTTAAAACGAGTATTTATTATTTAAATTATCTGTATTTTGTGCCGAGAAAAACGAGTATATATATAAAGAAAAACGATTTTAAAGTTTCGTAAATAACGTTTGTTTACGTTTTTAATAAATACATATGTAATAATTTTTATAAGCTTATGTTTATTATTATGTTATAGTTAAAAAACAAGAATAAATAAATATAAACAAATATTGAATAATAAAGTATGTTATTCGATAGGTAAAAGATAATAAATACATTAGTCTCCGCGTAAACAAACTTTGTAAACAAATGCCCCCTCTCTATCTCCGTCTAACTCTCCCTGACTCCAGTCTACGTTTGCATCCGTCGTGGACTGCACTCCTCCCCACATATTTTGTTATACTTCCGACATTTATGAAGGTATAATTTTATTCTTATGTTAACTATTTATTTCATTGTTTTTATTACTATATTATTGTTATTAGAACTGTTTTTAATAGGTTGTTAAATTATATATTAAGAAAATGTATATGTTTATTTAAATCAATTAATTTATTTAATTTAATTAATTTATTTTATTTAATTTATTTATTTAATTGAATTGAATTGAATTTATTTTATTTATTTATTAATTAAATTGATTTATGACATTTAATTTATTTTTTTATTTCATTTAATTTATGAATAAATTTTACCTCATTTAAATGAATGAATAAAAGTAAATGAATACTTTACTTTATTTTAATGATGTTTCACTATATTTAAATTAATTTTTCACTATATTTAAATGAATGTTTCACTATATTTAAATGAATGTTTATTTGGGGTAATTTATAGCTTAGTTGAGTGTTTTATATTGTAATGAAGTCCTTAATATGGCAAATTATTTCAACGACATTGTTTTCTTTTTTATACGATGTAGCTATATTTATATATACAATTATTATTTCTCCTCGACTTTAACAACTTATGTTTCAATTAATCTCGAGTACTAATAAATAATAAAATAAATTGACAGAGGTTCTATCTTTATTTTTATTATTCTGTAATAAAACTAATCAAATATAATGAAATTTATTTCATGACAGAGCCTACAATTAACTCTAATATATTAACACTGTGACACAACCAGCGATTCCTAGCATGAACCTCACGCTTACGACCATCGGTTCTACCTTAAATAAAGTAAATTTGATCAATGTTTGCCACATTTTTGACTTGGGGCTCTCATGGCGTGAGCAATTGTTGTACGATTAATTTTCGATTCGGGTGCTTAAACCTTACACTAATGTTATTAAATCGGGTATTCATTATTCCAATTATTCTATTAATTTGTCCAGAGTAAAAAATAAGTTTTTGTTTTTGTGAATCTCAAATTATAAAGTATTATATTTGATAAAATGGCCTCCCCAATTAAACAATATGATAGTAATACAGCCACTGATTGAAAATTAAAGATGGTTCCTCAATGTCAAGGAAGAGTAAGAAATGGTATACGAAGTGACGTACGTAATAATATCTCTTAATAGAGTTGCATATGTAACAGATTTAAATGACCTTAATGATTTCGTTTATCCTTCTGAAGTACTTTTTAATAGCGAGCAATATCTCTAATATTTTAAGGCATATCTGAAATAAATATCTAAATATTTCATTCAAGTTAGAAAACCATCTTAGTTATATATTATCAGAGTTCATTAGAAATAAATCCCAGGGTCAAACATTATATTTTGTTAGTGCGTGGATCTCAGGAACATGTCCTAAGCCAGGGCCATTTTACATCATAGTAAATACAAGTTTTGGTTACATCTAAGAGGGTTACAATTGCTTAAACACGGAATTTTGTTTACGACCCAATACTACATAGTTAATAGTATTTTGTGTAATATAGTGTTTGTTTTTAGGATTACGTTTTAGTTTTAGGTGTGGCCTAGCTATATGTTTCCTCCGGATGCCGAGGAAATTCCTATCAAGGGAGTTAAATTTTATCCTCATTTTTTTTATCAATTTGGAAGAAGTCCTGCGTTATTGTGGGAGGACCCAATTTCAAGTAATTTATTTTAATTTAATGTTAAGCAATAAGCAATTTTCATATTTTCTATATTAAGCTAAACAAATAATTAAGTATACAGTATTATATTTATTGAAATGGCCTACTCAATTAACCAATATGATAGTAGTACATATAAAATAGTAATAATATACAGCCACTGATTGCAAGCATGAACCCCACGCGAAGCGCGGGGCGAATGCTTGTATATATATATATATAAACTACTTAAATTTTTATAATACGATAACGCATTTATAATATATATATATAGTATAAGCGAACGCACTTGCATTATATGTATTTACTCTGTTAAAATTTTAACAGTAGTGCGTATGTGCATTGTACACAGATTTAAATTAAATATCTATAATGGCAAAAATTCAAGTTAGAAATATCAGAAGGTAATTGTTTTCACGCTTGCGTATAATTAGCAACCATAATTTGGAAGAAAAAAACGGTAAAAAATTGGGTGTATTTTACGAGAAATTTGACGGTATTTATTTATTTATTTTTAATTATTGAATAATTAGATAGATAAATCCGTTTATTGCCAATCATATGCAGATATACACTTTTATACATTACATTAATTTATCTGTTGGTAAATCAGCCTAAGCCGTGGTAAACTTAATATTAACAGTAACAAGTAAAACTAAAAAGTAAATAATATCCCAATAATAACACTAGTGTAAAAAAATAAGCCAAGTCTCGCGTAAAAAGTAGTGAGATCATAGATTTAGCCAAGTCTCCCACTCCCACTGTCCGAGTAAGTTCCACAAGGTCTAATTTATCCAGTGCAAGAACATGATGCTTGTCTGTTCCTATCTCTATTCTCTTTCCCAAATCACTCTACACGTTTAAATTTAAATACCTTTTCTGACTTGGGAAATTCACACCACAAACTTAATTCAAATAATAAATATTATTTTTTCATTTGAGCGTCGCAGCACAAGGATACGAATTTGTATACAACACTGCATTTAATATTAGCCTCTTTGGGGTGTGAATTTGCCAAGTCAGAAAACGTATTTAAATTTAAACGTGTAGAGTGATTTGGGAAAGAGAATAGAGAGAGGAACAGACAAACATTATGTTCTTGCACTGGATAAATTAGACCTAGTGGAACTTACTCGGACAGTGGGAGACTTGGCTAAACCTATGATCTCACTACTTTTTACGTGAGACTTGGCTTATTTTTTTACACTAGTGTTTTTTTGGGGGATTTCACCTCTTTTTTGTAAGTAATTTTTCATGGCCCCAAAACAATTTTTCGTTTCCTATCTTTGTCCTTATTTGATTGTTCTTAGGTCTTTTTTCTTTCTTTGTTCTTGTAATCTTTCGTATAACTTCTTCCATCTGGAGTAAATATATTTGCACTTTTAGATAACAGTTAATCAATACTGTCAAATAAAACTAAACAAATGTTCTCAAAATCACTTTTCAATTTTAAAATTCTCCACTAAGTAGCTCTAGTGGCGCTGTTTACAATTTTTTTTACAATATTTTGAATACGCGGTTTTTCTATTAGCCTTTAAAGGAACAAAGAACCAGATTTTTTCGGATTTTTTAATTTCCTTTATTTGTACAATAAATTCCACTTATTCCTATACAAAATTTCAAGTTTCTAGGATTGTTTGAAGTGCCTTAGAATTATGATGAGTGAGTGAGTGAGTGACGAAATAACAAAACTTTGGGCTCATATATCTTATGAACTACTTTGGGTAGAGGTGTGAAATTTTTATTTCCGGTTCAGTTTGTCATGAACTTAAAATTAAAATTAATTTTATACATCTAAATATCTTCAAAAGGATAATATATAGGGGGGTTCAAATTGCCGTGAGTTGGTTCCAGTAAAGGATGGTACGGCTGTGGTCGACTTGGCGGGGGCACTTCCGTGGTTATAGTTAGACTTAGCTAAACTAGTGAAAGAAGGATGGGGGGGGGGATGGTATATAGACATTAACGAGAAGTGTCATGTGAGTGAGAAGAATGAGTATTTTATGAACTCCTTACTAAACTTTAATTTTAGATTTATACTTTCTTTAAATACTTTCTTCTATACTAGCGTTACCACGAAAATGAAGGCCTATTGCAACGACTAGTGATTCGTTTCAGGCAAAAGAAAGAACATTGTCAGGAGGTTGTAGATTAATGAGAAGAGTCTCTGTTGATTGAAAAAGGAAATCGACTTAATCTGTCGGTGGATTTTCCTTTAAATAGAAGTTTATTCTTTTACTAAAAACTTGGAAAAGTGTGTTAAAATGATGAGAGAAGGATTTAAATTTAAATCTCTTTTGTTGCAGCGCAACAAGATAAGCCTAAAGATTGTATCCCCCCCCCCCCCCCATTACAAGAATGAGGTTATCATGGAATTAAAGCACAATTTTACATTGTACTATTTGCATGATATTTAATTAGAGAGCTTTTGTGGTGTATTCTTCGTTTCATATACAGCTATATTTGTCTTTTGTCGTTTAAAAGATTTTTTCCTGTTTGGTAACAATCTAAGGGGAGGAGTGCTATTTAAGATAGTTTGAAGAGGATGGTTTGAAAATGGCTCTAGCTTCAACCCTGGATAAGATGGCGGAGAAAGATTGTGTTACTTGTTTGCATTATTTACACAAATTGATTATTTTTGTAGTTTTTATGCACTACAAACTTTAGTCATTTACAAAGTAACGTTTATAGGAAATATTTGAATATATTTTTTAAAAAGAGACTATTTTTATGATCAACAGTAAGGTTACAGCCAATTTTCTAATATCACATTCAGAAAATTGTTAACTTAAGAATATAGATAAATTTAAATAATCTTTATACGTATGAATTAAAAAGCGTACGTCTGTGAGTGTTCTTAAAATGTTTGATCCTCATTTCATAGAACTAATTTTTACACATTGAGATCCTTAGTTTAGAGTAAGGTTTACATTTATTTAACCCGACAAGTCGTGTACTTCATCTTGTAAATAGTAAGAATTACAGGATTTATTTTCGACATAAATATTTCAAGCTTAAAACCAATCAATTCCTGACCAATGGATTTTGTAGTTAAAATCTATCTATACATTCAGTTATATATGTATCCAACCTGAAGTACCTAGCATAAAAAAATAATAATAACTGTCATCTTAAATTTAAAGTCCAATTATGGACCATCTTTATGCCATAATAAGTGACTAATTTTCAATTTTAAAGGTTCTGGATCAAGTGTTTCTAAAGATATAGTAAAATGACACGAAATTTTCCATTATAATACTGGAATTATTATAATAGTGGAATAATGTCCAAAGAAAAAAAAACAAGAGATGAGAAGTATGTGTGCCCAATTTTATCTAGATACCTCGAAAAATGAAAGAATTTACTTATAACTAAGGAATAATTAAGTATATGAAATTTGGCTATTAGAGTTACCGATATCTAAGATGTATCGATGAATACATTATTACGGAGAATTTTCTTCTAAACATGTATATGACCGCCATTTTGAATTATAAAGTTATATTCTAAAATCATTTTTTAGGTTTACATGAAAGTAAGATTTGTAAGAAAATTTGGAATTCTAGAATTAACAGTTTTGGAGATCTATTGATTAATAGGAGATTTTGCAAGGCATTTTGTGTTAAAGGTATTTTGAAGAGCCTCATAAAATGTTGAAATCCGCTGAAATAATGTCACTTTAATTTTTCATGGGACAAATTATGGGACTTAATAAAATTGATATAATCGTGTTCTTAAAACGTTTTTTCTGAATTTGATTATTTATTTATGTTAAATTATTTCATTTTCTCAAAAAAATAAAATATATAATATATTGAATTTACTGTTAAACAAAATTGCAATTTTGATGAAACCAAATTAATGAATTTTGTCCCTTTTATTCAGTTATTTTAGTTATTTAGGGTTCTGCTCCTTTTTATTATTATTGGTGAAATTCATTCAGACATCTGGTAAAAACCGACGACCTAACTTTGAAGTGATCTGTGTTTTAATAAAGTTAACTTGTAACAAGAGTAAAGCACTTAATAAGCTTCAGCTTTCACACCAGGCAGGTAACAAAGCTAGAACTCTGCATCTTCAAATTAAATAATGATGTCAAAAATTAACGTGTAACATATTCTGGCATTTATCTTTCTACTATGTTTACTTTCTCTTTACCCTTGTAAATTTCAACTAGCTAATCATTAGACTCACAACATATAGGTGGGAGTACAAACTGTTGAGAAGGCTTTTACGTTTAACAAAATACAACAGAATTTACTCAAAAATTCAATATTTTCAAATACAATAAAAATTCTAGGGATTGTATATTTAGGTATATATCCTACGCCAGTCTAATGCTATTAATGTTGGAGTCAATTCATACGAAGTTCATTTAATTATATTTTATTTTCATAAGGCCGATTTACACGTATTAAGTTGTTAAGTGATTAACTAAATTTTAAGTGACTTAATTGTTGGAAAGCGTTTACACGTATTCACACTTAATATTTAGTTAAGCTGTTTAGTTCACTAATAATGGACCTTGAACAACGAGTTTAAGTCATAAATACTATCTTAAAAATGCTATTAAATTAGATTTTGGACGAAATAAAGTATGTATTTGTAAATAATATATAATTTTTGTCGAATAAAACATTTTTAAATAATATATAAACAAAGATCTGTAACTCTATAAGCGAGGTTCCGACAAACTTGTGCATTTAATTGTTGCGCATGTCCAGTAATTAGCCACTCCCACCCACTAAACAGAAAAATAGAAAAATTTCTATTCTACTTGTTTAGTTGCACGTTAAATTTTAACTTGCAACTTATTACTAAATTCATTGTTTACACGCATTAAGACATTAAAAATTTAGTTAACCACTTAACAACTTAATACGTTTAAATCGGCCTTTAGTGTCATATATTGACATAACTTGTTTGTACTTTGTGTCAATATATTAGAATGTATTTTTATATAAATAAAGTTAGTCTGATCTTGGACGTGGTCGTGTGTTACTAATATAATAATTAATGTAAGTGCTAATACACTACACATGGTGTCAGAAGAGTGGGATCCACGTTCACTGTTAGAAATGAATATATTTCAATCAACTGAAAGTTTGACATATAAATAAAAAAAATAAATAAAAAAATTAAAAGAATGGAATGCCTTAAGACTCCCCAAAATTTAATATTCGATCACCGGATTCATGATAGATGGCCATGATGGAAACAAAAATTTGAACTCTTCATGTAAAAACTCTTCGGGAAAAATGAAGTCGAAAGACGAACAACTAAAAATAAGTATACTACTCAACCTAATTGGAGATAATGGTCTGGAAGTGTATAACAGCTTTGACGTAGACATCGGCAACTTAAGCAACATTTTGAAATTGTATTTATGGATTTAATTTAATTATGATTTTGAATTTTGTTTATGGTTTTCATGTAATTATGGTTTGGAATATTATTTATGGTTTATATTTTATTATGATTTGAAATTTAGATTAAGGATGGATTTCATTAATGGTTTGATTGTCAATTATGGTTTCATTTAAAATTATGATTTTCTGTTTAGTTTATGGCTTAATCATTAATAATGATGTTCAATGTAATTTGTGACACTGGACTTCAAAGGGGGGATGTCATATATTGACATAACTTGTTTTTACTTTGTGTCAATATATTAGAATTTATTTTTATATAAATAAAGTTAGTCTGATCTTGGACGTGGTCGTGTGTTACTAATATAATAATTAATATAAGTGCTAATACACTACACATGGAGCATTAATAATGAAATAAAAAATAAATAAATACACTGTGAACAATTCTGAAAAACATTTAGTTCAAAACGCGCCATCTCTCCATATACTATTATTTAATATACATAGTTAGTTTTGAGAAAATTTGTAGTATTTATAGAGCTGTTTAAAACAGAATTATAGTTTTTGTCGTACTTTCATTCGAAATTAATCCAATAATATAATAACTGGTTTCAATTATTTATTTACTTTTTATATTACTTTTTAATTTTAAATCGTCGGAACCGTTTTCGAGATATAATCTTTTTTCGAGTTTTTTTTTTTTTTTAGAGTTTTTGGTGAAACACAAATTTGGAGCTAAAATTCATGTCTCGATTCGCCTCGGGGTATGATTTATCTGAACACATATGACAAATACGTCAAAATTCGGCCCTGTAGTATATGCTCCAGGCGTCTGCACAGACGACAGATAGACAGATATTTTTTGAAAACCACTTTTTTGGACTCAAATTTATGCTTGTTTAATTAAGGGTAATTACAGAAAATAACAAGCCTTTCTTTACCTCAAGCAGATTATGCTTAGTTTAGTTCAAACAAAACCTACATCCCTAAAGCAAACAATCAGGTTGGCGTGGGGTTTCCTATAAATTAGCTTGTGTGCGCGTGATATGCTAATTTAACCGTAAGAATTAAACTGTACTACCGACTAAAGCTTTACTTATGAAAAGTTGAATGAAACCCTTAAGTTCAAACATACTGTTGACGACTAGATTTTAGCAATACGTCCTATTTTGTAAGGATTACGGTACTTTCATTTCACCCCCTTTCCCCCGACGGATTTCTGTTAAAACAAAAACTGCTCAACCCTTTAAATTAAACTCTTTAAACCTCTTGTTTTAAAGGAATGGTTTTTTGGGCTTTCCTCGAATTATCCATTCTTTGGTTTTTTACAAAGTAATAAGTTAAAGTAATATGTTTCAAATTATTGTGTTGGATTCTTTTGGAGATCAGGGGCATTACAGACAAACTGACAAGTGCAGGAATTTATAAGGGTCTTTGTTTTTGCCTACTGACTCCAAAAACTCCAGGATTTTATTATTCGTATCAGCCAGTATTTTTTAATGTAATGATAAACCTGGAGTTGTCTTTCAAAAACTTAACTCTGTACCTACAGTATCTCTGTTTCTACAAAAACTTCAACTAAGAAAAAATGGTTTTTGAATCTCTCTTGTTTCATTTTTATTTATACTGATGTCATCAAGAGGAAGTTGAAAAAAATAATACACTTGATACCAGTCCGACTTAACTGGACAGGTAAAATTAAGTTATTTAAGCAACCTTATTTTAATATTAAAATCAGGGGTTTCCCAAGGTAGCATTTTAGGTCCTATCCTTTTTTATACTTCCGAAGTTCCCAAGAGCACCCATCAACAGTTCTTGATTCCAAGAAGTTGGCATAGAACTTTGTTGTTGCACCAAGACTTCCAATTCTTCTCGCATCCCGATCACTTCAATCCAATATCCTATGAAAAATAACTGACGCCCCCTTTTAAGGTTTCAAATTTGACCTTCATAATGACCTCAAAGTACCTTATGTCCGCGAACACAAAGCCCTAGGCATCTCCAGTTAGAAATCCTACCATGAATCCTTTTCCGACCATTACAATCCACCAATCCACAGTCTGTTTTTCCAGTCCATTTCTGACAATACTCCTAGACACCTGAAAAGGCAGTGGCCGCGTGACCTCTTAGACAACTAAATTATATTTATTAAAACCATGATTTTATTTATTTTTATTATTTTATTATATCACACACATAAATCTGCCTCAATTTAGTAAGTGCTGTCACTGGATAGTTCCTTACATCAAGTCACTAATTCTTACAACAATAATTTATTGTAGTTGCAGTAATGTAATTTTTTTTTTTTTTTTTTTATTATTTTTAACTTATTTTATTTTAAAAAGAAAGCATAAACTGATAAAGAAAAAAATAAAAAAATATCTATATTCTTTGCCGACGCTCCTCTACCTAAGAGTGTCCCACTTACTATTTAATCCTTTTCCACGACACCTAGCTTCTCTGTCATGAAAACGTTCGTTATATTGTCTTGCCGCATTTTCTTTATTTATTTATATTTTTTTTTTTTAGAGGCGATGTCTTCTGTTTGAAGAACTACTAGATAAACAATGGTTAACAATGAAGAACAATTCCACTTTTGATTTTCGATGAAGCTTTTGTCAAATGCTAACAGCCATTTTAAGTTTCCTGTAACACTTGCTTGTCTGCTAGAGTATTCAGGATTTTTAAGAATTGCGATATTCAGGGCACAACAAAGCGAGAAGTAAGCTTCTTATTTCTTACCCTCTTCTGGTTGGAAGATGTATCAGAATTACCTGTGTGTGTCTGATCGTTAATATTTAAGTTGACAAGGTTTTTTTCTTGGATCTTAGGCATATGGGCCTGACTAAGAGTTACCCTTTCCTCGTTCTGGACATTTTCTGTTGAAGTCATTTTCCACTTTTCTTTGTCCTGGTTTGATAGAATTATTCTATTTCTTCCGAGGGAATGCTGACAATTATCTGGGAAAATACATTATTATTATTTGTTATTATACTTATGTATTATTAAAGACTAGCTATATTACTGTGCTAGACGTACAGGTATTTTTTATAGAGTTTTGTGTGCAGCTCGTAAGAAATAACTTAGTTTTCCGGTAAAATCCGTATCACTAAGGGTTTGAAGTCCAATGTTTCGCTTCTACTTCTTCAGGGGCGTAATGCATCATGATGTTAAGTCAAAGCAACAACTAGATATAAGTGATTCTTGGAGATGAAGATTTTTACACAGGGTTTGAAAATAGTTTTTATAAAAGCTTTTGCGATATTGTGCAGAGGTCAAAACTATAGCGTTTTCTTAGGAGAGAAGTGTAGAGGAGAAGCTCATGAAAAGAATACAGAGCTTTTACTAAGTCTGTAGGAAACAATGTCTGGACTGGAAATGCATTGAGACATCATTAGCCCTTACCTTAAATTAAAAAAATCTTAAAGTTCCTATTATTTATATAAAGATACCGCATTTATGAAAAATTAAAACCAAAAACTTGTTTTAAAGATCTATTTATTGGACTTCAAGTAGCTAAGCTTAGAAGTTATAAAGTATAAAAAAGGTTATTTCATGTAGTTTATCAGGCTTATTAAGCTTAAAGAGGAACTATTAAAATGTTTTAGATTTTACAATGTTGCATTTATGCGTTTTTTGTCCTTGGTTATAATTTATAGCATAGCCTAAACCTATTTCAGACTTGCTTCTATTCAGAACAACCAACTAACTACACCATTCGGTGTAGTTGCATCCATACTTGTTCACCAGCTACATAATAAAACAACAAGATAAATTGCACCATGTCACTTCTCCACCACGGGTTTCCCTGTTAAGATTCCTGCACTCCCATGAGAAGGTTAGGACAAGTTAATTTACTCACCAGTAGTAATCCATCATATTTAAAATGACTTGATAAATAACAATTTATATTTGGAAAGGGTTTGATATATATATATATTTGTATGTTAAAAACAATAAAGTACTTCTTTAATAAGTTATTTTGCGCAGAGTAAAACCTACAGTTCAGTGTGCGATGAAATTTATTTATTTAATATCCAATATGTAATGTTGTTACTTGATTAGTTTTTTTTTATAGTACTCGTACGTAGCAGGTTTTGTGCTACTGTCTCCGATATAGTTTGCTTCACAGAACACATGCAATTCACTTCAATTTCACTCAAAATTTAGTATAACCTCACGTCACTGTGTTGATCTTCAGTTAGTCTTCGCCACTGGAGTGTAAGTTCGTCAGAAATATGGTCATCCCAGCTTGATTTTGATTTCCACATTTCTTGCATAAGCATTCACCCTTTAATAGTGACAGGTGATAAAAAACCTAGGGGGTCGAATGCAGACATGAGAATGGATTTTAGATGTTTTTGTATCTTTCACAAAGGCAGATTGGAAACATGCCTTTTTTTCAGTCCCAAGACCAAGAACTTTTAAAATTCCAGGGTCAGGTTGAAGATCATTCCCAATCATGTTCTTAGCTCGCTTATTTTCCGGAATTAGATCCTATCATTCTGAGAAGTTACTCACATAAATTCCTGATGTTGAATCCACCAGTTTCAAAATTATGAATTACTTTATTTGCTATCGTGGTCGCTTCTTGCACAGTTACTTTCTATTCTAAAAAATCATCCATGTAGCATTTATTTTATATCGCTTCAACTGCATCATGGTAATTATGGTTAAACATGTCAACATTCTTTGTCGTAATGTACATAGCAAGAGTGGGAGAGTATATAGCGCCAAAAATCTTGACAACCATCATCATTTCTTTGGCAGCTTTGTTTCTCTCCTTCCCCCGTCACAAAAATCGATGAGCTTATTGGTCTTCTTTTCGTACACTGACTTGGAGAAACATTGCTTGTTTGTCAGCGAAGAAAGCTACTTGATAGTGACGAAATAAATAGTAGTGAGATGAGGCTGTTAAATAAATCTGGTCCTATCAGGAGATTGTCGTTCAAGCTTTGTCCATTGTTCATTAGACTTAGCTACAGTATTGAATACAAATCTAAATATGTCAGGTTTTCTTGGATATGTTACGGGAAGTGTGGTAAATACTATGTATTGTGACATTCTTCGTTAACCTGAACTTCCATTAATTCTCTAGCGTATCCTTTTTTTTATAGTATATTCCTTTTCGCAATATTGTTCACATCCATTTCAACATATTTAAGCCCTTTCATCCCCAGTCTCCTACTTTCTGGTAGTTTTAGGTTGTCTTGTTTTTTATTTTACTGTCGGTTTGTTTACAGATTTTTTTCCATTATGTCTCTCGCCCATTATTCATCACTTCTTGTTCTGGTAAATAAAAATTATGGTTTTTTTTTATCATCATTTTAATTCCATCCTCTTCTTGATTTGCATTCAAGTGTAAACTGAAGTCACTATCAACCCTTTCCATTCTATCTGTTTAGTTTTGTTGGTTCATGTACAAACCAACCGAGTTTTGTTCTCTTTCACTACGCTCTCCATCTCCAGGCTCATACTCCTCACCTCTGTATTGCGGGTTTAGACATAGGATTATTATTATTATTTTCTCTAATCTATTTAAACTTAGACCAATGTAATGTCCTATATAACCTTAAGAATGATTAAACATAACTCAAAGCTTCATTTATACCTCATAACTTTTTTTCACGTACTTTTATATTTTCTTTAACTAACTTGTTTATAAAATTAACTTCGTTTCTGATAGTATTTTGTACTAATACTTTATTTTACTTTTCTTTTATTTCACATTTATAAATATATTAAATTATTGATCTGATTTTAGTAATTGTGGCTTCTTCATTTAGCATCTTATTTCCTTACCCGTTCTCATTCCAGTTTTATTTTCTTTTACCGTTAGGTCCGATGTTGGGTTGTAAGTTTTACAATAAAATAGCCTAACATCTCCTTTAATTTAGATATCTTTTTATTAGATATTTTTTTACTATTACATTTTGACATAGGTATCTGTCAGTTCTTTTGTTTTAAATGTTTTATCGTTGTGTAACAAACGACGATGCAACCGTCTTTGTCACATTTCTCTCTAGCAGCACATTGACGTACTTAATGCTTTTCTTTCAGGCATGAAAAAAAAACCTTTTAAACTTCGTACCTAATTCATCTCTTAACCCTAAAAATGTTTGACAGTTTTCCCATTTCCAATACGATTGTTTGCAAATTGAGAAGGGTTTTGGATTTCCCTTTGACTTCAAATCTTGTTTACCTAATTAATTTTCTTTGATACGCTGCATGATTTAAATCTTTATCATCCTGCCTTCCTTTTACCTGAGGTAATGTAGTGGCATATGCAGATGCCTAAACCTGGCTAGCCAATCACTAAAAGCATTGCACTTCAACGGCGTACTGTCCCCAGCTTAATTTTATGTTGTGTGAAAGATTACCAAATAAAAAAGTGTAGGATTTTAAAGATGGTTATAATGAGCTAATAACGTGAAAGTTATTGCTAAATTTCGGAGAGTATCAGTAAAGTGTGATAAATAACTAACTACTAAAAGCATAAAGGTTCCTAGGGTGCCTTCGAAACCCAACCAAATAAGGGGGAAAAATAAATATACAAGCTAATAATGGATTTTAAAAGTACATCAATAATTGATTTTGTATCAACACAGTACATAATGGAATTTGAGAAAGCTATGTGCCACACTAATTGTTATGTATATTTAATTTTTATGGTGTATTTGACAAGAGTAAAGATTGTCTTGTATTTTAAAAATAATTTAAATGTAAACAAAAGATTTTATATAATCTTCTTTTCTTTTAAAAGAAAATTCTTCTTAAGTTCTCTTTTTATAAGGTTTCTAAACCATAATTATATTTCTACTCTCCCTCCAGATAATGGTGAGCTCTGACTACAGGATGACGAAGCAAGAACATGCCTGATTCTAATCCATTCTTCTTCTTGATGAAGAAGAGAAATGAAGCGGCCCTTCAAGTAATCGTGAAGTGATCTCGAATCTTAAAGCAAGCAAGCTTTGTTTAATCATACACCCTTTTTGGCAGATAAGCCGGAAATATTGTTCTATGAGGTAGAAGCTCAGTTAAGCCTTTAAAACATCACAAGAGAATGATGACAAAAAGAAAAAATTCGGTTCAACTGGATCAAAAATATATCGAAAATATTTGGTATGCTATATGCAAAAAGGTTCCCCACATCAATTTAACTTGTTGCGCCTTTTTTTGGTACATTTACAATAGGAAGTAAAAATTAGTCTTTGGTGATTTAAAACCATGTCAACTCCTGAGAAAAATGCTGGCTTTATCAAAGTGAAACGTTTCAATCACATAATTCGTACTTTTTTGCTGATAAAATGCCTTGCAATGTTGTCTGACGAGGACATTCAAAAGTTAGCCATTATGGCTGATCTAATTGTAGAAAATAGCCCTCGACAAGATATTTATCTCTAGTAGGGAAAAAAGTTATGAGTTTGGATTAGTTTAGAGGGACTGTAGCAGGTCTTTTCTTCCCTGAACTCAAAAAGTAGAGAGAAAAAGTAAAAGTAGGGCGAAAAAGTAAACTAGGACGAAAAAGTAAGTACTGCCAACTTAATTATTTTATAAATAGTAGAGAATGAATAGCTAATGTAATGAAGTTGTTGAGATCAGGTTGGCGACATTGCTTTTTCGACCTTCTTTATCATTGTTTATAACCTGCATATAAATAACCTTCTATTTGAGTTTAATTCCAATTCTTATTTGTTTATAATATTAAATCTCTTATATCTCTGCTATTAAAAGTGCTAATAATTATTGTTATTTATTAAAATAATAAATAAAAACTGTGAAATGGACAAACATGTGTATTTTTTCCCAACTGTTTCCCCCAACTGGAGATAAAATATTGTATGTTCCTCATGAGTCCCATTATTCCCCTCGCGATAATTATATCTGATAAGAATTATTATTATCATATGATAAGAATCAAAAACTCTAGTTCCCTTGGCTTCGCCTCGGGATTTAGGGACCATGGTTCCTTCGGCTTCGCCTCAAAAACAAACTTTTTTTCTCTGGGAATAGTGGCGCTCTTTACTCCCTAGATGCATAAATAACTATTCTTTAACTGCATCTGAAACATCTCATTTTGATGCGGAGCCAAATTTCATGGAAGGGCTGTTTAAAAAGCAGGTCAAGTGTGTGCTAATTGTACACAGCTAGGGTCCGTAGGCAACACAGGATTGTTTTAGTAGTACCCATTGAAGGTGCTATTATTACGTATTAGTTCAGTATTAGTAGTATTTAATCTGGCAATCATCCATATCGTGCGTTCCACCTACTGAGCGTTATTTTTAAAATGCTAAAAAGCAGGGCCGTCCTAAGATTTTTGGCACCCCTGGGTACTACGAAAAATCCGCCCCTCTCCGTAAGAAAATACACGGAATGGCTGGAGAGAGCGGGGCATAGTTACATAAGAAGTGGAAAACGTTATTACTATTGTAGGCTAAACAAAAGAAAAAAGATTTATTCAAGATTAATATAAAAAAAATAAAACAACCTGTATACCTAAACAAGGAAAAATATAAAGGAAAAGTAACATACATTATTTATTTTCCTAGTTTTTTCTTTTGCAAATTGATTAATAATATCACACGAATTTAAGTTATAAAATTAGACATTTTCTATGGATAAAATTCTTGAATAATTTTTTATTTGCTCTGTCCCAAAGTATATCATTTTTTGTTTTTTTGAATGCTAAAAAAGAACTTTCGCCGCTGCAATCTGTAGAGGCAATAAATAAAAAAAATGCGCAGTGCTGTGGCCACGTTAGGAAATTCAGACTCAATTTTCAAGTCGATTATTGTCTAAACTAAGATCCAAAGTAGATATATTTCCTTTATTTTCCAATAAATGTATGTGTTTAAAATATAGGTACTCCACAATAAAATTATTTTCTACATCGTCCTTATACATTTCGCACAACTTTGCAGCATTCTTTCTTATTGTCTCTCCATTCAATTTTTAAATTGTCCAGAAACCCAAATATCGAGTAAATGGCATCACAGGCACACCTTCTCTGTTGTCCTTCTGCTTGAAGTTTATCACTTATAGCATAATATGTATTTATTTTTATGTATGAATTTTCGTCGTACTTTTTTTTTTTTTCTTTTGCGTATTCCGGACAATTTTATTCCTTCAGATTCTGAAAGGTTAAATGATTCCGTATTTCGTTTGGACTGTATAATGACAGTATTTTTTTGTTGTTATACATTTGTGATATCTATGATTTCTAATAAAAACCTTATCGTAAAAAAACAAACAAAAAACTTAAAATGTTTGTAACACATATTTATATACATGGTGGAAATAAATGATTATGATTAAGATGCTACCATAATAGCACTTTCCAGTGGGTTGAACTTTACAAACCACTTCAACTTTTGTTGCAGGTTTCTGAAAATACTCTTCTTAAATTTTCTTTAACCTATCTTTAAAATTTTTATAACCGGGGACCTAATATAACACCAATAAAAATTGCCCCCCAGGGCTATAGCTTATTTTGCCCTATGGTTAGGGTGGCCCTGCTAAAAAGCCAACTTTGAACCATCCTATGGGTCTGATATTCTCAAAAGACATAAATAAACTGCTGATAAAGAATTTTTTGCCAATGAACTGGACTAAAAACATATTAAAAAATATTTTGTCAACAAAAAAGATTATTTTCCAAAATTTCGAAAAAGTGGTATCTTTAATTTTGGTCAAACAATGTTCAGACATTTTTCATTTTACATAAGCGACTTTTCACACCAACTTCAACCTTGCCTAAACTCACTCTATCAAAGCTTATAACAAAAAAATTACATATGTATTTATGTAATCAACTCGACGTACCCTTTCATATGATACCCGACTCGTTCTCCAAAATTAAATCCTTTAGTTTTTTACTCTTATATTTTTAAAATATATATATTTTTTTTTAAGTCGCACATTTTTGAAATGTGTGGGTTGGTACTTTATACATATATGCTATATTTTAAAATTATGGCCCAAAAGGTGTAGCCGTGAAAGCAGGTGACAGACGGACGGACGGGCAAACAGACACACAAGAAAATATAAGAGTACTTGGTTTTTCATAGGGACCCTAAAAAATATTGATGCAATGGAATATTGTTCAAACCTGCCGATTTAAAAGTTAAAACTAAGTTCATATTTCTACTAGGCAGTGGCGCAGCTGTTTCAAAATCACCTTTAAATAAGAAAGATAACATCTTTCTTATACAAATGCAATAATAATTACACTCCTTGGATTGTTCTTATACAACCACATGCCGTTTGGTTTAATGAATGCCCCCAACTTTCCAGTGCGTTTCCGTCAGGCGTGGCAATTGGAGCTGCCTTACAACAGGTAAACAATGAAACAATGACACAGTGAGTCCAATAGGTTTTTTTTTTAATGTCCATCTTAAAGACGATATAGTACATACGACAAGGAACTTTTGGCAATTTACGAAGCGATAAAATATTTTAGACACCTTTTGGAAGGACGTGCGTTCCAAATTTATACTAACCATCAACCCCACTTTCCGTGACCTTGACCTTCATTTTGATCGACGACTCACCTGGCAACATCACACAAAGACTAAACGTACTGACACCTCAAGGCGCTACAAATTGCTGATTCGTTTACTAGATCGTAGATCCAAAATTACTCTAAACAATAAACTTTTAATCTACAATACAAATTTAAAACTAGCTTGGACTTACGGTCTGGAGGTTTGTGGTAGCACCAAGACTTATATCGAAAGACTTTAGTGCTTACTTTAACGTAATTTAACTTTAGTGCCTACTTCTGAGTTTAGTAGCATACTTCCCTTAAAAAAATTTAATATCTCGTGACTCTGTCACATTATTTGTTTTAGGATCAAATAGTCTATAACCTTTCCTACATTTGGAATACCCTATAAAAAAATCTACTCGAGTAATAGGATCAAATGTTTTACGCATAAAAACTTATCTCGCACTAGAACACTCTAAGGTATTCCTCGTTTGGTTTAATTCCAATGAATTGGTGTTCCGGAGTGATTTTATCATTTTTCCTAGTCGGTGTTCTATACATATTTTTGAGCAGCTGTGCCGACTTCTGCGGCCCAAAATTTCAAGGATAATTCCAAGTCGGCCAGTATAGCTACCACAAGTATTGTGCGGTTAGCTTTTTCCGCTACCCCATTAAATTTAAGTGAATAGGCCGTTGTTTGTTGTTGCTTTTTTTCTAATCCGTTTAGTAGTTTGCATATAACCTTCTATGAACGAATTTTTTTCCGTTATCGCATCTTTTTCTCTTAACTTTACTTTCATAGTTATTTCCCCACAGTATAAGCTCTTATAATTTATCGACTGTTTTATGATTTTTCTCTCAAGAAATATGCAACAATCTAGAATAACGTCTAGTATTGTTAAAATGTAGCTTGACCCTGACCATCGATTCCTTCTCTATAGGTCCACTAAATCAACATGAATTACTTCTAGTATTTTCTTAGTCTGAGCTTCCGTTATCTCATTACTATAGTCATTGCTGGTAGCAGTCCGTGCAATGTCGCATGACTCTTCGTCCTCTTTATTTACTGATTCACTTTTCGATATTTTTGTATGTTGCCTTTTCTTTTTGTCATATCTATATTATTTCTTTTTATTTTTATAGCTTGTGTTAAACCAACACTCTTTCGCTATGTGTGAGGTTTTGGAACTAATAAAACATTTTATTTTCTAATAGGTACTAGAAATAGGACCAGCTCTCATCGCGATCGAGTCTAAATGTACTTCAACTTGCTTTTTTCGTCTCTCTTCGTCTAGTCAAAAGCTTCTTCGAATATGAATCAGCGTTGCTTGTGGCTCGTTGTCATATTGCATTGCGATGTGAATATATCTATCTCGTAGTCCTCTAAGTACTCCAATTACCATTTCATCTTGTCAATTTCTACTTCGAGCGTTCTTACCTGTTCAATTAGTCTTTCAGCGTGATCGAGATAAGCTTTCCAAGTTTTTGCGTTGCTCGTGTTTAGTCTAGCCAAGTCATTTTACACCTCGACTTTTTTCCTGTCTTTTGACTTCTCTCCTGACATTACTGACATTACTGTCATACCTTTTATTTAAAACATTCATAATTTTCTTTAATGATTTGCATGTTAGTATTAGCCCAACATTATCGATTTGCCGAGCACAAGCGATTATAGACATCGCCTCACCGTCTTGCTTCTTCCATGCTTCGCAATCAGTACTTCTGGTAGGTGGCCCAGTTTTTTCTTAATTAGACTTTATTCTAATTTCCATTGGCCATTAGCACTGACCTGATTCGGTTCCATGCTATAAAATTCTTACCATTGAATACCGGTATTTTTACTCCACTCATCTTCTTTTGCTCTTCGATTAATCTTCTACTTAAATATTTTATTTTATCACTTATCCTGTCAAAATTAAATTTATTTTGTTCTGTTCCAGCACACAATATGTTTTCGTTACTCATATTAGTCGCAGAAAGAGGACACTCTCTAAAATTAACTCTCTTGATTTTGGGCTCATTTGTCGCACTTTATATTCTTGTGGCAAGTCAGAGCAGTATGATGAAAACTCTGATACCGGTTACAAGGCATAACAAGTCGTTTGTTCACTAATTGTTCCCAAGTAACTCTGTAGTAGAGAACTGTTTTAATTTCGAAAATATTACGAACTACCAAGTTCCTGGTTTGATCGTGGTCCAAAAAAAAAAAAAAAAAAAAAATTAAATGTAACACGTGCTGGATTTTTATTTATGGCGATAAATATATATATTGAAGATATTTTAGTTAATTAGAGCTGAATAAGTATCTTTATCGGGTTCGTTCATAAATACACTGAAGAATAAATATTAAGTTTGTTAAATATCTGATTTCCAGGAATCCTAATTCCCACTGGGAATATATGTTTCATTATTTAAAGCTCAAGATTATTTTTTTACCTTGGTTGTAACACATAATTTGAGGATCAATTGAACTGTATGAATAAAAATTGATAATCTTTGTATAAAATCAAAATACGACTGACTGGCTTACTTACTCATAAAGATATCTTTGTAATCACTGGACTTATAACCATGATTTTTTTTTAGATTTTAGATCAGAAAGCTTTTCACGATCCACCATTTGTACATGGCGGCCCATAAACTGAATACGACATGACTATATCTCTGAAACCAACAGCACAAAGATTGAAATTTAGTAGACAGGTTCCTCTTTTGTTTAAAAAATATTTTTGCAATCCTCTATCAAGATAATGCTAATTTATTAAGCAATATGGTAGGTCATATTTGAATGTACTAAATTTAAGAAGGCTTGATCCAAATTTTTCAGCCCGTTTTCAAGATAGTCTTTTTCAAGAATATTTTAGAGTTTCTAGAGAGTTGCGCCCTCTAATTATTATTAAATTCATTACTCGACTATAAATGAAGACAGATTTATTATTTTTAAAAAAACCTAATTTTTGTACTTATTGGATCTCTAAACGTGGTTCGAGAAAGTCCATCAAAGTCAAATTTTTGTGCCATCATAATGAGAAAATAAAGAGAAGAGGAATTGAGCCGAGACTGATCCCCTGAAGTTAAGAAGTTATTACTTCGCAAAGGGATTCTCATAAGGATGTAAGGCATATATTAATGAAGGATAATTCTAATTCAAACCCATGGAAGACAGAGGTGGGGTGGAATATAGCATGAAAACGCTTCTGATTTGCTCCGAAAGTTAAATATTAAT
>KZ652218.1:202121-219983 GCA_001010745.2 Gerris buenoi
TAATATTCGCTAACAACCGATAAAGATATCACCTACTTTTATTTGTTTACATCAATATTATTATTTATATTATATTACAATATGAAGAGAATTCATTAAAAATTTAAATTGTTAAAGGCGCTTTGTATTCTAATTGCTGAAATCTATTTCTACTTTTTAAATCTATTATTGAGACGATAAATGTACAATTACAATATGGTTTCGAGTTTGAATTTTCTTCGACCAGTGTAAAACAAAATTTTATGAGAAATCTGCGATTTCACTTTTTTTTATTAACAATAAAGTTAATGTTTTCTTTTGATAATTTATAAATAGATAAACTATTTAGTCATTTACTAAATAAAATATGAGTACAACAAATATTTTAATTATTAATATTGATTTATATTTTGTACAAACTTATTATACTTAATAACTGAAATAAACTTGACATACTATATTATCAGTTCAATAAATCTTCTTCATACTTCCGGAAAACTTATTTAAAAATATTATTTATGTGCTTTTATCTTTACAATTAACTAATATATTGTATTTACGATTGGTAACACGGCTTAAGGCTATACTTTTGTCCTTTAAGCAAGATTATGATTAAATCTATTCCTAATAATACTTATAAATTATACTCACAATAAACTTCTGTCAATCATACTTTATCTAGGTGATCTAAATAAATGTTTATTTTCTTAATACTACTGGAACGAATGAACGAAAATCTTTAGTCACTTATGATTATAATTTTATACGAGTCTTACCGGAGAAGCTTTTTTCTCTCTCAATCAAAATCGGAGACAAAATATAATATATTATACATTTTTTTCATAGCTCAACTTTAACAAAATTATTTAATGAACAAACCAATAAAAGTGGCAAGTATCATATTTTATTTATGGCTTCTACATTTTTAAAGAATAAGCTTTTCAAATTTGTCTTTGTTTTAATAATTCAAGTTTTCTTTTGTATAACAACGTTTTTTTTTTTTTTTTTTTTTTGAAAAAGTTAGTATAATAACATAATTAAGGAAAGAATATTTCCCTGTTACTTAAGTTACTATGAACTAAAATTAGGTTTATCCTCTGTAAAAAAAATTATAATATATTTTATTGTTTGTTTCATCAATTTAATGAGTAATTTTTGATTACCTGATATTAACAGTTTACTAACGCGATCTGTCGAGGCTAGATCGAGTGCAAGGGTGTGTTAGATGGTTGGAGGTCGGTAGCGGACTGAGGGGGAGATTTCCCCCTTCCACCCGCCCTCTGGGGGCCTAGCTTCCCCCTTTGGGGCGGCACTAGAGCACTACGGCACCTCCAAAATACATAGCATACCTTCAGGCAGTAAAAACATCGAAAAAACAGTGCATCCTGGCAGACCATAATTAAACCTTCGTCACAAGGGGTATATTGGGTTTATAAAAGAGACTAAGTTTAGGTTTGTTCGAAAGCAATCATCATTACATATACACTGGATTCCATACTGTGTCAAACTTTGTTTTTATATACAACCTAATACCTATAAAACATTTTGAATTGAGTTATTCCTAGTATCAAGAAATTAGATCGAAAAGGACCAGAAATAGGGGATAGGAAATTAATCAAATATTGACTTCACTAAATATAATTATTAATGAATATACATAGTATATTATAGATTAAGGGTTATATGACACACGCGCACGCGCTTTTAAGAGGCCTAACCCCTTAAAACCATTTGTGGAAAAAATGGGACTGAAAACAGTCCGTTTTCATGTTGGTAGCCAGTCCGGCTTCCCATTACTTATTTGTAAGTTTATTTATTAAATTTTGGGTTAGGTCAAATAAAAGGTTGCAGAATAGTATCATTAAAAATAAAATTAAATGCTAATCCTTCAATAGTTATATTATATAGAAATGCTATCAAAATGTTATAGTTGGTATAGAGTTAACGCAAAATCGTAACAATGTAGTAAAATTAACATGGAATAGAAAAATGTTAAAATGCTTTTGTAAGATTGCGTAATTTAAGTCCGCAGGCAAAACCAAGGACTCATAATTTTCTACTTAGTGTAGAGATTTGGTTTCAAGTTTATGTCCACCATCTTGAATTATAATGCCATCTTGAATCATAATGGCCCATCGTAAAAAGATATCTTAGCTGGCATTAAGGGTTTAACAGGAACCTACATACAAAATTCGGGAGTAGCCCGTTTCGGCACCCGCTATTGTTATAAAAGGATTAACGTCCTGGTACGTTTCGGCACCAGATTCTTCCAAAATCATGGGTCGTTTCGGCATTCAATGTGTTTACTTATTGAATGTATTTATTTATTATTATTTTAAACTAATTTAATACATTATTTAGTATTTCATACACTATACCTTTTAGTCTAAAAACTACTACTATTACTAAATAATATGTCGAAGAAGAAATTCGTGCCATTGTAAAAAATGAAGCGGTAGAAGATTTGTGTTCAACTCGTCAAATAATTTTTGAACCTTTATCTATCCGTTTGTACTTTGAAATTTCAGCTCACTCAGGAATTTACGGCCAATTTTACAATCAACACCATATTCTGTGGCATGTAATAACAGCGCTTAAGGACATTCAAGTTAAACTAATGTAAAATCAAAATGAAAGAATCGTCAGGAGATACTATAATCCAGAATTATATAATTACATTTCTAAAGAGTACATGAAATATATACGACATCTAAAGAAATAACAGTAACGGAGTATTTATTTAATATAGGAAAAAAACTCAAAAAAATACTTTAATATAATGACAAATTAAATGAAGAGAAGACTCTTTAGCTCGGTTTTTCATTTAATGACATTATTGAATATAATTCATAATTGTAAGACTGATTTTTTTTTTTTTAAATGTAAATTAAAAAAAAAGTATTTTATTTAACTTTTGAAAAGTATTTTGTTTCTTCAGGTTTGGTGGTTCTTATATAAAATACTTTTGAGTAAATGGTACATATTTGGGATTTTGTTGAAAATACCTAGTTTTTTTTAACCCTCAAATAATTTAATATTTTTTATAAGGATTTTTTTTTTTTTTAGTACAAAATAGCTACGGCTGTAAATAAATGTTTTTAGGGGTCAAAGGCAAAAAAGGACCCAACAAAAAAAATTGAAACTTCTCAGTTATGGTATGCTTAATTATCGAACGCAGGAATAATTCAGGAAAACCCCAATAAAATATATATATATGACACAGAATATATTATACAGAAGTTGAATTGCCACACAGGGGAAACATGTTTTACTCTGATAATAATCACTAATATATTATGACCAGTTCTGTATAAAATGGTTTATAAAGATTCCCTACCCTCATTGCACTCATGTACTGCTGNTTGTAAGTTTATTTATTAAATTTTGGGTTATGTCAAATTAAAAGGTTGCAGAATAGTATCATTAAAAATTAAATGCTAATCCTTCAATGTTATATTATAAAGAAAATCTATCAAAATGTTATAGTTGGTATAGAGTTATTTCATGGCCTATTCAGAAACATGATATTTTTGGTCACATGAAACGAAAAATCGTAACAAAATAGTAGAATTAACATGAAAAATTTTAAAATTATTAGTTAGTTAAAAAATATAGTTAGTTAAAAAATGTTAAAATTGCGTAATTTAAGTCCGCCGGCAAAACCAAGGATTCATAATTGTCTACTTAGTGTAGAGATTTGGTTTCAAGTTTATGTCCACCATCATGAATTATAATGCCATCTTGAGTAATAATGGCCCATCGTAAAAAGATTTCTTAGCTGGCACTTAAAATTCAGGTTTGGTAGTTCTAATATAAAATACTCATGAGTAAATGGGTATTTAGATTTTATTGAAAATCGTTTTTTTTTTTTTTTTTTTTTTTTTTTTTTTTTTCCCCCTTATTTTTTTTTTTTTTTTTTTTTTTTTTTTAGTACAAAATAGCTACGGCTGTAAATAAATGTTTTTAGGGGTCAAAGGCAAAAAAGGACCCAACAAAAAAAATTGAAACTTCTCAGTTATGGTATGCTTAATTATCGAACGCAGGAATAATTCAGGAAAACCCCAATAAAATATATATATATGACACAGAATATATTATACAGAAGTTGAATTGCCACACAGGGGAAACATGTTTTACTCTGATAATAATCACTAATATATTATGACCAGTTCTGTATAAAATGGTTTATAAAGATTCCCTACCCTCATTGCACTCATGTACTGCTGAAATAATCAAACCTGTAAAATGACGTTGGGTTGTTCCGTGCACAGTGTACTGAGTGTAATATTTCGGTAAAGACTGCGTGTACAAGTGCACATATAGTGCGTTTGTGGAATAAATTCGAATATAGCTAATAGTGTTAAATGAATGTTCATTTAATATAGTGTTTATTTTATTTTATTAATTAGACATTGAAACGATTTATGTGTGGTAAGAACTTAAGACGATGATGCGACATACAGATGGTCCACAGTTATTGGCAGTAAAAATAATATATAGCAGTAAATACACAAACACACGCACATGTAATTATACCTATGCTCTACCCAGAGGTGTTTTGTTTTTATGCGTGTCTATTTTAATCATGCATTAAAATCACATTCAACGATTAAAGGATTTTCACAAAAAAATACTACGCATAACTGATTTGCCATTATTGGCGTTTGTGCGTGGGTTAGCCTAAATTATTTTGGTTATTTTAAAATGCATTGGATCTAAATTATGGTCGGATCTATAATTAATAGATAATTATTTAAACATAAACTTTAATCACTTTGCATATAGGTCTAGCTATAACTTTCTAATTCTCCTATTAAAACTTTATATTTTGTAGTTGTCACAATATTTTTTAAATTTTGTTTTCAGAACAGGGCGGAGACATCGTAAATTATTAAGTTTCCTTTTTCTCTTTATAAAATGTTGTTTCTTTATTAAAACGTTTTAAGGAAACAGTAAAATTGTCGGTTCTACTGCGTTTGTTCCTTTTTACAAATAAACTTTTAATATCTTTGTAAGAAAGGGCTGTGAGAAAACTAAATGTAAAAGTTCTTTATGATCTCCAGGGATGCGTCCTCGAGCAGGGACCTGTTCAACTCTTTTAAGTATTTTGAATAAAATTTCAATTATAGTTTTCTTGTATATTTTATTCGGAGGCATTATCTTTAATTCACAACTGTTATTCTGAAATAATTTGTACTTTATTAATTATGAATATGGTTATGATATTGATGAGGGTTCATAATTTTCTAAGTTCCACCGAACACTCATCTTCTCAAAACCATAAAGGCAAACTGGTCTCATCTGTTCCGTTAGTACATAATCTATAAATATATAAAATCCATCTATTAAAACTTTATCTGCAAACAATTTTAATAACTTTTCCTTTCTTGTATTTAGCTGTCATACAAATGTTTTATATGATTTTTATATTTATAAAATATAAAGTAGTAGACCATTTTAGTAGACAATGGCTCACCAACATAGTCGAGTCAGAAGAAGTCAGAAAACTACTGTCACAAGGTCGTTTGTAGAGGATCTCTCACCCATCGACAGCTTCTGGGGAAGGCGAGGGTATCGGTGCTCGATTTTATTATTTCTACATTAATGAATATAGCTGATTAAAGTAAACAAAAAGTGAAATAATTATATCCTTTAAACACTACAGACAAAAAACTGACCATAACATCATTTAACTTGATTGATGCTGTTAATCGTTGATTTACAGCAAAAGTAAATAACAATCATCATCAAATGTTCAAAAACAGCGTCGATCAGTCGGGATTCCGTATTACAAAGAGGAAAATTTAAGTAAAATATTTAATATTTCATCCATATTGGACTGCGGGTTCAAAGAGGAAGTAATAAATGGGTATTATATTTTTATACCCAGAGCGAATACCGGACTGGGAATAACAAAAAGCATCTGATTTAATATGACGCAGCAGAAGGAAACAGATACTAACGATTCACCAGACGCTGTCAACAAAAATTATGGCCAATATATCGTGTTGCGTTGATATTCCAAAAATAAAAAACTCTTCTTAGGATTCCCACAGGCAGAGCACCAAACCTTGATAAGGTTAAAATAGCTATTAAACAAGCCCTAAAAATCTGCAGAAAAAATAACCTTGACTTACCATCTAGAGTTTAAGGAGCTCATAGCAGTGAAAAATAATTATAAAAAGTAAAAAGCAAAAATGGCAATGAAAGGAATAGGCTAAACATGTTGTATAAATAAAGGATTCAGCTTAATTTTGGAACGAAATTAATTATTACTCGAATTTACTTAACTCCGCCATCTACAAGCTATAGCATCGTATACTTAGCAGTGTGATTTTATAATTTATATTTAATGACAAGCGTAATGAAATTAGCATGGTATGTCAATATGTGACCTACTATGCGAAGATTGTGTATTCGTAGAATGGATATTTTGAAAACGAAAATAAGAAATTTTGGGACCTATAGCAATGTGATCTTTTATTATTGTAGGTCAAGGCTATCGACCCACATACCCTTTAGCACACATTCATAAGTCAACTCTCCCACATGACAGAGGATTTTTTGCCCTCTCACCCAATAATCTGGCGTTAGATGGATGGATGGATATCTCATTTTTTTCACAATCTATAAAAGAACAAAGAACGACCATCAATCTTGAGAATATTTAAAAACCTCTTGTTCTCAATTTCCTTTTTTTAATACGCATCCTGACTTTTCTATACGTGTATCATGTCAACGTGTACTGTTATCAAGTATGGCAAAGATTGATATTAGAAGAAATAACAAATGATACATATATACATAAATATTATTAATATTTGTGGCATGTTTAGTCTCGAAGATATTAAGGGATTAGTTTTCCTATCATTTTTTCGTTTGTACATTTCTTTAACTTTTGAATAAGATTTTCATTCCATCGTACTTCTAAGAATGATTAATAGTGAAAACCTAAGAATATCGTGATTGGTGATGTAACCACCATTCTTTGAGAAGGGATTATTGTGAGTAATAGCAGCAGTATTACAATGCATAAATGTACAAATTTAATTTTACAAATGTAGTTATTTTAGTTCCTACTAAACTGCTTTCGCCACTGTACTTACGCGATTAAGTAGCTTATTTTTATTTTAAATAGTCAATAATGGTATGTTACTATCTATACACTAAACACAGACTTAAAACAAATAATTATACTAAAATACATAGTATGTATTTTATAATATTATTATATTTGTATTCAACCCAAAATAACAAATTATATCCTAATATATATTATAAACATTTATCTAATTTAATGATAAAAATATGATGCTGTGAAAATGCTTGCTCTGGATGTAACGTCATTCTTAAGTTTAGTTTTATTTTTATAGTTAATTTAAATAAATTAAATGATTTGCACGAAGTCAACTGTATTTTTAGCGTCACTCAAATTTGGAACGATTTCTATTTGAATGTAATTCATGATAAGGAAAATAGAGGATAATAAAGATAAATTTTAGAATTATTATGTGTAAGAATTTTTCTTAGAACTATTTTTGTTTTTTGGTAATACTTTGTAGTAAGATTATTATTATTTAATTTAATCCATTTTTAACTCCGTTAATTTTGTTTTCCATTTTTTTGGTAAGTTTATTTTATTAATGTTGTTTATATTTTTAATCAGTTTTCTTTAAAAAGTAATTTCTTTAAAATTACTTTTGTATTTTTTTAAGTGTTACAGTCATACAAAAAAACTGTATATTTTAAACCTACAGGAATAAGTAAACATTTATTTTTCAAATAAAATAGTGATAAAAATAAATTAAATTAATTTATATCCGAAGTTGCTTTTTAACAATAATGGCACTTTACTTTTTACTCAATTGATTTTAAACTTTTTTTTTTAATACACAAAAATATAATTAGTATGAAATAAAAAATAACTTTTAAAATAAAATTACAAACCTAAAATATGCCCTTAAGTGGGACTCGAGTAAATTATGTTATTAAATCTGAGGGCACGGCAGTGTGCAATGCCAAGTTCCAGTAAGCCTCCTGTGTATCTATACTAACCCTATACTTATCAAGGAGTTCTAGATCCGGATCTACATTTACCCGATTTTTCTGACCCTCATATGTTCCCCAGGCCCGGCCTGGCCCACCGGGACACGGGACGCGTCCCGGTGTGCCCCCCTCATTTATTGTGTAGGTGCCCTCCTGAGGCGCCCTTCAAAAAGACCAGAAGACGAAGAGAACAGGTGAGGCGCATTTATAAGGGGCGATTAGATGAACCGAACTGGTCTCTTTAAGTTGGGGCAACGCCACTCGTGTAACTCACGTTCCTGATAACGTTTGATATTATGTTGATATTACCCCCTCAATATTTGAGATTTAATAAAGAATTTAACCTTAAAAAGTTTAAATTATCTAACCCGTTTTTACATTATTGCATATATTTTATCATTAATAATATATTATCCATAGTATGTCACTTCGATACCATGTTACTGTTAACAGTGAACAACTAATTTAGAATCTGAAAATGACTTATTAAGTTGCCAAAACCTGATGTTATCAGATATTTAGTGTTTCCTCCCCCTCCCCCTTTTCAAAATGATGACGAATATGTTATTTATTCTATGGGGTAAATCTTCGTATATGCCCACCTACGTCTATAAACTAACGTCTGCATTAATTCGTCTTTGCTTCCAAGCTTACCGAAGGTAACAGAAGCTATTTAGAGGAATATTTTATGTTTCCGATTTCAAAAACTTCAACACAGAAATCCGTTTCAGACATCATAGATAATTTTTGGGTCCGTGTCTGTTTGTCGGTCTGTCGCTCAATTTTGGCGCACCAGCATAATATCTTAAAAACTACACGTTCGATTTTAAAATTCCAAATTACTCGCTGATTAAAGAAATTTTGAGTTGTGAAGTTCGCAATATTTTTCCTATTTTTGGACAAAAATGTTTAACTTTATACTAAATTTTAATGTCTAGTCAATATAGGTGCTATAGATGCTACGGGCGAACGGACGATCTACCATAAGGATATGGGTTTCTAGGATGATCTCGAAACCCTAAAATGATTTCGGTTTTAGCACCTCAATAAATTCAATCTTGTTTTTTTTTTTTTTTAATTTTAAGGAAAATGATAGGTTGCGGTTAGTTTAGTTTAAGTTTAGTACTTTTGAACCTAACCTAACCCTAACCTTCCATCATTACCCTATAAATCGTGACACTTAATGCATTTTTAATTTTTTAATAAAAAGATAATACTGAACTTATCGAGATACTGTAAATAAGAAAAAACCTGTAAAAAAGAACAGTTTAAAAAAGAAGAACTAAATCGGACGGTAAGAAATAGGGGGGCCAAATAGTGCAGATTTACCGCATAATTTTCCGGAGGAAGAAATAGGGGGCCAAATAGTGCAGATTTACCGCAGAAACATAAATTATGATCAAATAGCAACATAACTACATACTTCAAAATTCAGTCCTTAATATTAAGCCTTTCAAAATTCAAAGCATTTTGTTACTGACTCACTCAATCATCATCAAAATTATATGTGTCTTCCAGAATAGCTGGAATCTTGGACATTTGGCACACTTTTCCCGCCGTTTAACTGAAAGGAAAATTACAAAAATGTTTATCCCTCCCCTCTCCTAAATGAAAAAGGCGGGAGCAACGTGTAATATGATACATGATCGAGTATATATTATTTTCTAAATCCATACTATTTTCTGAGATCATGAGAATACTCTTTTTCCCGAGAGCGGTGTTACGTGACTACGCTTTAAAATATGATTATTGTGCTGCATATAATTTTTACTTTAAGCCTGTGACGTTTATTTTATTTTTATATATTAAAAAAAAAAAAAAAAAAAAAAAAAATGCTGTATGTACTTTTGTACTGACTTGTATCATAGTAATAATATTGTAGTTGAAAATACCCTATACCCGTTTTATTCTTCCTCGGTTTAATATATATAATATGTGTAATTGAGTGGCCCCGATCCCCTTAAACCTAGTCGACGCCAACGATGCTGAAGGCAGCAAAAAGGAAATAATCCCCAACAATAACCTAAACGTGAAAAAAGGGCCAGACCCGAGTCCCAAATACCCTCTCAAAAGTCGGCTTATCAAAGTAGTGATATCTACATTGTGACCAAGTCTGCCCTTTCTTCAGTCCATATTATAGCCTCACTTCTCTCCTACTTTCATGAGCAAGACTGTTTATTTATTTTCATTGCTTAACTCTTGGCCAGTTCCTGAATGAGGTATGGTTATTTATTGGTTCTTTAAAAATAAAAATATCAACAATCCTGGAGGATCTAGGAGGATCACAACAAGTTCGATTAATAGGGTTTTTAATAGGTTTAAATCATTCTTAGGTAAACAATTGGTTTACCTAAGAAGTCATTCTATATCACATTAAAGCAAGTATAACTGTCTACAAAAAGCTACTTATAATAGTCTTGAAAACTCTTCTGGCAGTTTTAGTTAAAAGTGAGGTTTTATGATGACCCCGGTAGGGATCAACTTCCTATGCGAAGCAGGTTGAAACTTAATAAGGAACAGTGAAAGCAGGAAATATTACTTACTTGTATTTTTCTTGGTACTTGAATAATTGGCTATATGAATAAATAATATATATTTTAAATAATTTAAATTACAAAATTAAGTTATTAATAAACTTAATAGTAACATTTTAGAAAAATAATAACTTTTGAAAGAAAATTATTGTTTCATTGATTCTGTAGAATTTGGAGGAGGAGGCTCATTCGATGAATCTGGAAAAGTTGGCGATGAATGTTCTGTAGAATTTATTTTATTTATATTAGGTTTTCTTGGTCTTCCTCTCCTGCGGGTATGTTTTCTTTCGTTTACCTGTGGTGTCTTCGTATCGATTGTATGGTAATACTCTTGGGATTCGGAAGATGGCGTTGTCTCTAAAGACGAATTTGACCATATTTTCTCGCTACTCACAATTTCTGAAATTTGCGGGTATTCCGTTACATTCACCAATTCCTGAGTTAGTTTAGCATATTTTCCAAAAGAGCTCTCATTCGTTTCTTCTTCCAGGCTTGTTTTTGATTCGCTAGATTCGGTTAAACCGTCTCGTGCGTCGAAGTTTTTGCAGAAGGAACGTAGAATTGTAATGAAAAATACACTTTTTTCTTTAATTAGATCATCTTCATAATGATTACACCATCTAAGTACCCTGTAACAATAAATGAAAATATTATTTTTCAAGAAGGAGTTAAGACAAAGAGGCTAAAATTAAATGCAGTGTCGTATACAAATTGTGTCCTTGTGCTGCGACGCTCAAATGAAAATATAATATTTATTATTTCCATTAAGTTTGTAGTGTGTATTTGCCAAGTCAGAAAATGTTTTTCAATTTAAACGTGTGGAATGATTTGGGAAAAAGAATAGAGAGAGGGGCAGACAAGATCATGTACTTGCACTGGATAAATTAGACCTAGTAGAACTTACTCGGACAGTGAGAGACTTGGCTAAACCTATGATCTCACAACTTTTTACGCGAAACTTAGCTTATTTTTTTATTCTAGTGTTTTTGTTGGGATTAGATATTAATTATCATGGTAGATTGAAGTCACTAACTTCTAGTCAACATCAGATGACAAATCTAATATAAGTAGAAAATTGCTTTACAGCTACATCTATAGTGCAATAATCTTTATGACTTAAGATTAAGATTCTTCTTTGTGATAACCGATGACATTTTTTTTTTTTAATAATCCATTTATTGGAATTCTGCATTATTTAAATTTCTAAAAACTTAGTATTTACAAAAATTAACATAATATATTCCAAATCAGCCACTGGCTGTGGATATTAAATTAGGAAGTAATTTAACAAATAGGTAAATACCATGAAAAGCAATTCTAACAATTTACAATTAAATATTTTAAAACAATTAAATATCCTAAATCACTATTGATTAACAATTAAATATTATGTTTAAGGCACATTTGCTGCGTGGTTCGGTTTAGGACCCTTATATTTTCTTGCTATGTTTTCCAAAGCCATACCTCTTTGAATATACTGGTCATTATGTCATTACCAATGACATGTTATACAGTTAAAAATATTATACAGTGTAAATACAGACTAAGTTTCTGAATCGTTCGATATTTTATACTTGTCGATAAAACTGTAGCTTTATTTTTAGGGGGAAATGGTTTAGGTTCTTTTTTTCAAATCTAAGCCCTTAAAGATCGCTTCAACCAATATTTTCCTTGAAATTCTTTTATGTTTTAAAAAGTGGCCACTCGACTTCGGAATGAATAGGGCATGAATGAACCAACCGGTAAAAATCAGATCTTCTTTCGAATATTGTGTTCACTGGATAATAATGGAAAGGCAAAGAATTACCTACCTCTTTGCCTCTTACGTTTCAATTTTGTTTTCGTCTTAGGAAGATATTCTTAGTATTTTATTTCTCTTTGTAAACTTTTTCGTGAGCAGATTTAAAAGTTTTCTACTTTCCAATAACGCTTTCATTGTATATATCTTTTGTATATAAAAACAATGTTCACAAATGTATCAAGTCCTTTTGCCATATTACCCTCATTATAGCAGCTTATTATTAAAGGCTCAAACTCTAAACTCTTCTGCTTATTAATTATATTTAGTTGAATTCAGTAACTCCGATGCCGTTAGGTTTTATATTATGTTTTGCAATGCTTACCAACTTAAATATAATATATCTGTAGTCAAAACTAAATAGGCGTCAAGTCTAAAAAGGTCACAAATTGTTATTTCACTTTTTGAAATCAGCGAAAAATTATCCAGAAAATGGTATAAATGAGGTAATTCTGTCCGGTTTTGTTAATGACATATCAAGCTTAATACATAAGGGTTTTAGTTTGTAAAAAGTATGAGGAGCCAAATATAAAAGGGTTTAAGTAAATTTAAAGCCTTTGTACATTCTCTGATTTTATTATAAAGAGTATAAGTCAATTTACATGTGTATATGTCATGCTATTCAAATTAAATCAAACTGGGGTGATTGCTTATTAAAATATACTTAATATATAATTGAAATAACAGTTATTCTATTAGCTTATAAATGAACAACATGCAAATTATTATAAACCGTCTTAAAGTTTATGAATTTTGGTCTAAAGGAGTTGATTGTTCAGTCAACAATGTTGTCCAAAGGGGTTAAGTTACGTTTTATTTTCCAAAATTTGGATTATACGTAGCTGTTTTTTGAAGGAATAATGATCTAAGCTTGTAGATCCNCAACGCTTATCTCTTTTGGAGACGCAGGGTTTTGACTGTTTCCCGCTTGTGAGCTACACCCCTCTGAACCTAGATCCTCTTCCACCCGTAACACCGACTCGATCTCCTCTGCTATTCTAACTGCCTCCTTGACACTCTTAACTCTGGCTTTCCTTACTTCTAACCGAACTTTGCTACTTTTTATCCCTTCTATAAATTGATCTTTTGTAAGTTCGTCTCGAGCGTCCTTTGGAAGTCGTGGAAAAGCCAGCCTAACTTGTTTACTTAGATAAGCCCCGAATTTAATGTAAGATTCGCCATTTTGTTGTTTCCTTTTACGGAAAATTGTCTTTTCTAATTCTATTTTTTCCGGCGGATAGAATACCTGAGTTAAATCGCCACATACGTCTTCAAATCTATCCCTACCTCTCTCGATTATCTCGTTAAAAAATTCGGCCGCAGATTGTACAAGCACTAGCCCTAAAAATCTAATTTTATCTTTGTTTGACCAACCGTTGATTTCAGAAACTTTCTTAAAGTAATCTAGGTACTCAAACCAATCCCCCTCTCCCGTAAACTCTTTTGGCATAACAATTGGCTTAACTAACCGTGCTCGTTCTTCTCTCGTAGGTGTTCTCATTTCGTCCTGCTCGTCTTCCCGCTCGGCCTTCTTTCTCCTTCTAGAACTCATCCCACCACTTGCCACCAATGTAACGAATAGTCAAACGATGATATATTTGAACAAACTATTATATTATTAACACTCAAAATAACACTTGAATTGATTTGCACAATAATCTCCAAGTTGACAAATGTGAATCCTCTTGACAACTGACAGGACCCGTCACAATATCTTTAGTTTTGATGAAATTGTCGGCAACTATTTTGATAAGTTATTATATCTATTTGAAGACCAACAAATCAAAACAAACTTATAATTTTATTGGTATCAAATAAAAATTGTAATCTTTTTTATTATAACTTTAGTTTTGATAAAATTGTCGGCCTCTTTTTAGATTAGTTATTACATATATCTATTGGAACTCCAGCAAACCAAAACAAATCTTTATTTTTTATTTAAATAAATTTGGTTGCCTTATCAATAAAAAAAATCATTACTGGTGGTCATTTTCCTGACTGGTGGACACGCTGGAGAGGAGGCTCATCCCTAGAAAACCACTCGAATCATCAAACTGGCTAAGGCTAGGGATTGTGTTGCAACGCTCGCAGTTCCCAGTCCGGCTAGCATTTGCTGTTACTATCCATAAGGCACAGGGAAAAACTTTAGAGAAAGCAAGAAGAGAACGAATTTAAGATTTGCTGTATTACACGGGCAGTTTATACGTTTCATTTAGTCAGGTGAAACGTCAATCCAACTTAATAGTTTTACTGAGTGCTCAAAATTTTCGCTTACCATAAATATTGCATGGCATGAGGTTGTGACTGCTTATGCTACAGGTAATCCTACGGAAATTGATGACATATTTGGTGGTGATCCTCTTGAAGGGTATGCTGGTTTTAAATTTGACGAACTAGAATGTGATGGAATCATCGATAAAGATGAATTTATTTGAGGAAGAAAAATTAATTTTCTTTGTTTTTGTTATATTTATTAAATAAAATTTAATTTCAAACCTTTGGCTTTATATAATTTATATTGGATAACTAAACTCTAATTATCATACTTTTAATAATATACCTACCTAAAAATGGAATTGTTTCTTCATTTTTCGAGCACATTTAAAAAAAAATCGCGTAAAGCCCCCGGTTTTAAGTGGATATATTTGTTCTGAGGTAACATCTTTATTTTAATTAAGTGCAAAAATTATTAAAGCGGACTTAAACTTTTAAAACGGTCCCCGGTTCTCATAGTAAATAGACAAAATAATTCTAATACTCTATAATAGGCAGCTGCCACTTTTGGGGGGTTGACAAGCGAAGCGAGTACGGGGCAGAGCCCCCTAATTATTATAAATAAACATAATTAAAATTGTTATTTAAATTAAATAAACCTTTTTTTACCTTGTAATTGTTGTGTTCGTGAAATTTGATGATTTTGGGTCAATGTATACTGCTGGAGACGATAGGCTGCTTGATCCAAATGTATCGTCATAAAGTTCCTGAACATCTAAACAAAAATGTTAGAGGGAATATTAACTACACACATATGGCTTTCCCTGAAACAGCTTAACACTGAATTAATTAAAGAGAATTTATTTTCATTCTTCGATATAATATAGTTTTTAATTTTCTCATATTCGCAGTGTACAAACATAGAGATAAAATATTGTTAAGGCACAAAAATTCTATTATGATATTTTGATGGATTTTTGACGTTTTATGGTCCCCTGAGTCTAAAATAGAGGCTTTAAAAAATCATATCCATCGTCTGTTCTGAAGCGTATAGCGTAAACTACTGCGCAGATTTTGATGAAATTAAGCACTCAGGTTCAGAGAAATCATGCCCTGAAGTGAAATCGAAAAGGTTTTTTCTTTTTTTAAGATTCAATATCTCTTAATTTCTTAATAATTTTTGTAAAATGATAATGGATTTAGTATTTAATGCTGTAGTTAAAAAGCACTTAAATGCTTTTAATTACTTTACTTTTTTTAAAAAAAAATAACATTGGAATAAGGTTAAGGGTGGGAAATAGCAAATGATCTTCGAAATGGATGCACTAACATTATTATACAACTCTTAAAACACACATACATAAAATTATGTATTTGCCCACGTAAAATCATATTAAAAAATTACGCGTTTTAGTGATAACTTAAAATAATCACTGCGATCATTTGCAATTTTAAATAAAATTTTTAAATTAAAGTTAAAGAAGGTCCGATAATCTATGTATCTTTAGCTGAAAGAAACTGAAATTTAACTAATTACGTGCTTTAAAAGTGCTTATGCCCTTTGCCAATTACCTATTAAGACATAGCTTTACTGTCACTTCTAAAAACAGAAGAGTGATGTTCCTTTGACCCAATATTCTTTAATCTAAATGCCTCTGTGTAAATTGTTATTTATATATAAGGAATATTATTACATCAACACACTGGATGTTTTATATTCCTTTGACTAAATTACTACAAATATAAAGATATATTTAGACCAAAGAAATTTGGAACAAAGGAACATTACCCTTTGGACAAAGAATCAGCCCTTTTCTATATGCAAAAGTGATATCTAATTTACGATTCAAAAAAAGTTCTACACATATACAGAAGTCTGATATACTTTTGTACCAAAGTAGTTTGGACAAAATATGCCTTTGTCATCATGGTTACTTAGATTATTGGATATTGTTACAACTATATATACACATGAAATTTGTGAATATTTTTATAATTTTTGTTATATTTTGTTGATATTATTGAGTTGCTTTTCATATTTCATAGTTACTGAGCTTAAAATATAACAATTAAAAAAATACGATCAAAATTTAAAAGATAAAAAATTAGTAGTCTGATCCGATATAGGTATTTTAATTATTTACCCGGAATTTAATTAAAAAATGTCTTCGTTTAAATTAGCAAAAGTATAATATTTCTTTAACAAAGATTTATAAACTTAAATGATCTTTTTCATTACACAAGTAAACTCTGTAATTCTTCAGATAAGTTAAAATACTCTTTTTGAAGAACAGACGGAAGATTATTTAACATAAAACATATTTAAATTTAAAGATAGCTACAAACTCGTTGTTTAAAGTCCAAGAAAGATTTGTAGTGCGCTCTTGCTACCTCACTTTTCTAAGATAGCTTAGAATTTTAAGATTTTCCGCAAACATAATTTTGTATCTCAGAATGTATAAGAATTGCCTCATTTATATCACATCTAGATAATTTCATACCATAAATTAGCATAAAAATAATAAGTTTAAGATATGTCAAGTTAAGTCTTATAAAACTATATATTTAACATATAAAACTGTAGCGTAGTGTCGCATATGGAACACAATAATGCGGCTTTAAGACTGCACGCGAGTCTGAGCAAGACTGAGCGATGCATACTGCGCGTGAGTCCGTATAAGGCAAGAACGACGCTAAACGGCCAGTATCCATGAAGTGATTATGTAGGAGCGCAGCAACGTTCCGCCCTGCCAAGTCAAAAGTCAAAATTTCACAAAAGCTGCCAGTGTATATATAATGTAGGTGACAAACTAGGGTTTTTGAGGGTCTGCAGCGTGAAATACATACAAGGTACCTAAATAATTTTTTAATATATTTGAAGGCCGTGTCGTGTAGATCTAAAATAAAAAAAAATTGTCAAAATCAAGTAGAAGTAGAGAAAAATAGGTTTGAAAATGGTAGTTTTGATGACTTCTTATTCTTATTCTTCCTTCATTTTACGTTGACTCACCTACAGCCTAAACTACTGAACCGATTTTAATGAATGAGGGCTTTTTGGATTCGTTTAGAACTCTAGTGCATTCCTAGATAAAAAAAGTATATAACTAACTAGCTGGATACCCGTGCTTCGCTACGGAGTGTTTTTAAATTTGATAAGTTTACAAACTACCAGGAAAGCATACAAATATACAAATTATTTTACTATGCGAGAATATCTAGATTCTATCCCTCCTACTTATATCCCCCTCCTCTTTGATAAGATAATTTGCAAATATCCTAAATTTACCCCCC
>KZ652219.1:5790-19847 GCA_001010745.2 Gerris buenoi
AGGCAACACTGATTTTTTTAAGAATAATAAGTTGGCTCTACTGTTACTTTCCACCACGATTTCTACTTTCCGCCACGATTTATACTTTCCACCACGATTTTCACGACTAGGCTGTAATGGGATGCTTTCCTCCCTATAAACTAGGGTGGAAAGTTAATGTTTCCTCCCTTCTGGATGAAAAATGATTTTTTTGGAACGAAGATCCTTATGTCATGTTACAGAGTCTGGAGTGCGGGAATGAATCCGAAAAAAACGATTTGGTTGATTTTGTCCGAAAAATCCGACAAAACCAACCGTCACGAAATCGAGAGATCACGATAGCTTGAGTAAATGATGACCGTTTTAGTTGAAATTCGGTTCACATGTTCATTTAACTAATGCCCAGGACGCTTTCACTTTCCTAACTCCGGCATGTATAAGCAGTTAGCATCTTATACTTAGCAGTGTGATTTTTTAATTTATATTTGAAATTTATATTGAACTTGGTTTCTAACAGGTGTCCCACAACACCATTTGCAATTATTTTTACTTTTTTGGGAAAATAGAACCCTTAATTTGGAGCTAAAATTCATTTCTCGATCCTCCTCCTGTATGCAAAATTTCGTTAATCATCCCAGTCACTTAGGCTCCTCACAGACAACAGACCGTCATTTTTTACAACTTTTTTTTTTGGATCGAAAGGACCTCAAAACTGGTAAATCGAATTTTTGTGGCACCATTCCACAACTTTCTCTTTATATGAGAAAGTAAGAACAAAATTATTACTTACCACTTCTTTCTTTTCTAGAGACGGCACCAAACCATCTTAAATATTCAGATACATCGTGGTTTCCTGCTGCTTTGGCGTAGTCTAGAGGAGTGCGGCCGTCACTGTCTGCAGCATTGATACCAGCACCTCTATCCAGCAGAAGTTTTACTACTTGTAGAGTATTATTTTCGTTCTCAAGCGCAGCCGCTCTGTGCAACGCGGATATATTCGAACAGTCCTTATTATTAACGTCAGCCCCTGTCTCCAAGATGAACTTTACAACGTCGTACTCAGGATAAGCCCTGTGTAGAAGGAACAACAACAGAGTGTCCCCACAGTCTCTGTTATCCCATGGACCACGTGTATCACCATTTTTACCACTTTTTACAATTAAATATTTAAATATATCATAATCATTCCGCTGCAGATTGTTAACAATACTTCGAAGTGTAATAGTAGCTCCTAAGTCGGTAAGTTCCTTGACGATTTGCATGTTAGAAGGTAGGTCAATTGGTGCATAATTAAATTTATAACTTAAATTGATCAATTCTTTGTATCGACTCATTTCTCTCACCACATCTATTTGTTTGGACCAAACCGCAGCGTGCATTAAAGTTTCACCATTATTATTCGAATAAGGATCGGCTCCGTTCTCTAAGAGAAAACGTAAAGCATCGAGTTTACCTTTACTAGCTGCGATGTAAGCTGGAGTTTGATCGAAAGAATTTCTCACATCAACACTAAAATGCTGCAACAAAAACTTCAATACTTCAACGTTGCCTGTACCAGCAGCAATATGCAGCAATGTATTTACCTTAAGGTATGATTCGATGTTCTTATCTGCTCCCAGTTCTAGAAGAAGTTTAACTGCCTCCAACTGTTCAGCAACGACTGCTGCACCCAATGGTGATCGTGTTATATACTTCGAGGAGATTATGTCAACATCAGCATGTTGCTCTTCTACTAAATACTTGATGACATCCAAGCTTCCTCTGATCGCAGCAATGTGCAGCAGTGTCAAATCTTCCTCTATCCTNAACGACTGCTGCACCCAATGGTGATCGTGTTATATACTTCGAGGAGATTATGTCAACATCAGCATGTTGCTCTTCTACTAAATACTTGATGACATCCAAGCTTCCTCTGATCGCAGCAATGTGCAGCAGTGTCAAATCTTCCTCTATCCTGTCATATAATCGATGTTTATTAGATTCCAAAATCTTCTTTAATGTTTCCATGTCGTTAGTTTCAGCTGCTCTGAACAAATCTGAAATTGAATAATATTAAAATAAAACTGTTTTTTATCCATGAAAAGTATTATTACAATTAATTGGTGAATTTGACAATATGAGTACATAAATATAGAGGAATATAGGGTTGGACTAGACTATATGGGGCATCATGTATAGAAATACAAAAACTAACAAATATAATGTATACACAATTAATGTGTTCCCTGTATATTGATATAATTGCATTATTTATGTTTTCTTTTTCATTTCATACACTCTTGAAAAACCAGATACGCTACATCGAAGCCCAGGTAATCTACAACAGATACATATGCCCAAGATCTCAAAATATAGGACTGAAGATGGAAATTGTATTAAGAGAAAACATATGAAATGATGAAGAATCCATATTTGGTGTATTTTTTTATCAATATATAGGTAAGACTTTAATTATATGCGCCAGTTTTTTTCATTTCTATACATGATGCCCCGTATAGGCTAGTTCAACGGAATATAGTATTAAACAGCTTGGTTTTCCGGTGAAATCCGCGTCTCGAAGGGGATGAAGTNACAAACAAGAAACCAAGTTAATAAAAACGTAGTAAAAAATGTATAAGGTTTACAGATTCAAATTACGGAAATTGCTTTTATTTATATTGAAGAAACGCGGAAAAATGTTGGTAGAAAGTTTGCTAGGCGCTTACGTGCCGGCAGAGCGCACCAAAGGGGCGTTAATAAAACAAAATCACAAGGTACATGAATTTAAATATTAAGTAATAAACGTGTGAAGAGTTATTATAACTTGAAACGTTCATTTTCGCTCTTACACTAGAAATTTTCGAGTAGGAGTAAAGAAAAAATCCCGTCAAGTACTTGCCAGCAAGTTACTAAAAGGGTTTCTTCGGTCATAAGAATTAATTATTATTATTTATTTTTCTAAACAAAAATATCTATTGTTCACTTTTAAAAATCAAGATGTGCATACATTATTATTCTTTACTATCTTCGGTATGCGCTTATTAAATTCTTTTAGGGCATTTTAATTCTAAAATGGCCAAAATGGCTGCCATTTTGGAAACACGATATATTTTTGTGAACTAAATTTCAATACCTTTAAAATGATACCAAACTTCGATTTTTCAAATCACAACAATTTTGGGGCCCCCTGGTTACGCCCCCCTAAAATTTTTAAAAATTGACTTTTTTATATCAACTCCCGGAAATACCATTGGACCACAGAGATGCATATTTTTGTGTTTATGCCTTACTTTTAGGACCTGTCCTTATGGGCTAGCGGGGGGGGGGAATTTTTTTTTTGCGAATTGATTTAATTTTTTGGGGGGTAAAACGGCCGCAATTTTGGAAACACGATNCATTTCAATACCTTTGAAATGATACCCAACTTGAAAATTACAAAAAATGTAAAATATTGCGCGGTGATCGCAATTGATCGCAGATCGCAGAAATTTGGAGTGTTAAAGTTCGCAATAGGTTTTCTGTTTTTGGGCAAAAAAGTTTAACTTATATACCAAATTTCAAGTCTATAGCTTCAGTAGGTCGGGAGGTATAATCCAAGATGCGACGGACGGACAGACGCACTACCAAAAGCATAAGGGTTTCTAGGACGACCTCGAAACCCTAAAAAAGAAAGAATTCATGAACTTTAATTTACTTTGAAACATATTTTTATTTTAATATAATATTAGCATTTTTAATGTATTTGATCTCATGAAATAATAATTTCTCCCCGGCGAAGATTCGAACCTGTCCTAGTTGCCTTTTGCAATTTATTTTTTATCAATATAGATCAAATTAAATTGAGAAAAATCAATATAAATAAAAACTAATAGTAATGTTTAATTTATAATGTATAAAAAAAATTAATTAAAAAAAAAAAATATATATATTTTACCTGCTTCTAATAAAAATATGACCAAAGTGTACAATACAACAATTCCTTTACTCTTAAAGACTTTTGTACCCCGTACCCTGTACTTCTAGACGGCCCCACAAAGTTCTATAGGTTTTACATTAAAGTTTTAACCAAAAGTGAAACATTTTATTTCTTCCGTTTATAAAAGGACTTAATATGAAAAGTAAATTGCGATACATACTTATTTTTTAACAAAATTAGTATAAAATGTAAGGAGACAGGAACGGAAATAAATGAAATAAAATTTAAACTTTGAAAAATAACTTCAATAAATTATTATTCGCACAGCATAAGTAGCGTCCTAAGCGTAACATAACAGGCGTGTGTGTAGCTTCTAGGAAAACGAGCGCGAAAAGTAAAGAATACAAAAACAGTGTAGCCAAAAAGAGAAATAACATAGGTAAAATAAATCATAAGAAAGGGCGGGAAAACATGTAAGATTCAAAATAAAAATAACATTGATTTACCTCGAAGTTCTTCGTTATTGATACAGTTGGCAGTGTAGACGCAGAATATGAAGAATCCAATAAAACAAACAATAGACTTCATCTTGCTAATTACAACTCATTACTTATATTTATTAATTAAAGTTAATTACTGCTAATGAGTTAGATCTCTACGCTACCAGGTTTACTTGGATACTGAATGTCAAGGGTCTTATATGTAACGAAATGTAATTATTTAACATGGGTCAGAAGTAAGAAGGGGAAGTGGGGGAAACCCGTTTACCCCCCTCCGTCTTTTAAGTTCCTTACTTTCCTGTTAGCCGGGGGCACATGTTATATCTATATATACAGGAAAATTCATATATTTGTTAATAAACTACCTGGATACCTTTGCTTCGCTACGGTGTGTTATTTTTAATTTGATGGGTTTATAAACCTTCCATCAAAAAACTTTTAAATTATTTTCCTCTCCAAGAATACCTAGACGCTCTCCCCCCTCTTATTTCTATATCCCCTCCCCTTTGATAATATAATTTGCAAATATCTCAAATTACTAATTAATTCCATTTCCTGAAGAAAAATTCCTAAATGTTTACATGGGGAGGGGAAGGCAGTGGTATTTTCCTTCTGTATCCCCTCGTGTCTTTTCACATCCCTGGATAAATGAGTTAAAATTGGAATTATCTTTGATTAATATTTCATATGTTTAGATCTAAAATAGGAGCCCTTTCTCATTTATTACTAACTTCCTAACTTTATAAGATCGGTCTGGTCTCAATTCCTTTTTTCTTACTTTTCCCTTTGTTCCCCTTGGAAATAAATTTTTGTACAATCTGTATTGGCAGATATCGATATAATTTAGAAATTATTATAACTACGTATATACTCAAAGATTTTATTTTAGAGTTTTAAAGAAGTGGTGAAAATTATTTTAGGCATGGTAAGGTGTGATTTATAAAATCTTATTTTATAATTTATTGTTTATACTTATTATTATATAATTTATAAAAAGTCTTCTTGATGATTTATAAACTATTTAAGTAATTTGTTTCAAAAAAGTGAATCTAAATATTAATCTTTATGCGGTGTAGGTGTGATGCAAGGTAGTCGTGCCCGGTTTTCATTCTGAATGCAACTACGCTGACTGCACGGGGGAGGTTGTGGTCGATAGGGCCGTTTGTGACAAGGCTCTCCCATCTTTTGCCGGCAGACTGCTCAGAGAGGCGTAGCTCGTTCCATCTAGTGATTGTCAAATTAATCAGTGCTTTAGAGGATTGTAGGGAGGAGAGGCATAGTGATTGAGGCAGAGTTGTTCCTAGTTTTGCCAGATTATCGGCTATTTCATTACCAACTATGTTTACGTGGCTAGGGATCCACTGAAATTTTAGCTGCCACCCTAGGTTCGCCAGGATATTTTTAAAAATAAAATTATAATTTTGAAATCTATTTAGAAGTCTCATTCTCCGCCTCATTTAAAGCTAGCAAAAAGTTTTATAGCCTATAAAACCCGCAGAATTGAGCTTAATATTGTACCCAAAAACCAACAAAATCTGTTCAGTGGTTTGGAGTGATTGACGCACCCTTAAATTCGTTATCAGGACTTCTCATTTAGTATAAATACAAAATTTTAACCAAATCGGATAAATGTACAGACACCACTCCAATCTTATATATATTTAATATGAATGCTTAAGGGAAAGGAAAACTAGTAGGGGCGTCTCCTTAAATTTAAGGAGACGAGAGAAAAATTTAAATTTCTTCTCTAGTCCAGTTCAGTTTTTCCATTTTGACAATGTTATTATTTTCGTCTTACTGGGATCGGACGTCATTGGCCGTTTCAAGGCTGGCAAGGTAGTTCAACTTCTACATCATCGATACGTTTGGTTAGAATTAATAATCATGTTCAAGTTCTGGCACTTGTTTAGATTGTTACTCCCTTTAAAAAAACAGATAGGAGTAACATCCTGAAAACATAAGCCAATTACTATGACTACTACCAATTAACATGAGCCAACCCTTTAACAGAGATTTATTATTTCAGATTGACGATAGCCGCCTAGGTTAGAGGAAAATTAACATTGTTAACACTAAAGGATGAAATAGTAATCTTCTAGTCANTAGTCGTGCCCGGTTTTCATTCTGAAAGCAGCTACGCTGACTGCACGGGGGAGGTTGTGGTCGATAGGGCCGTTTGTGACAAGGCTCTCCCATCTTTTGCCGGCAGACTGCTCAGAGAGGCGTAGCTCGTTCCATCTAGTGATTGTCAAATTAATCAGTGCTTTAGAGGATTGTAGGGAGGAGAGGCATAGTGATTGAGGCAGAGTTGTTCCTAGTTTTGCCAGATTATCGGCTATTTCATTACCAACTATGTTTACGTGGCTAGGGATCCACTGAAATTTTAGCTGCCACCCTAGGTTCGCCAGGATATTTTTAAAAATAAAATTATAATTTTGAAATCTATTTAGAAGTCTCATTCTCCGCCTCATTTAAAGCTAGCAAAAAGTTTTATAGCCTATAAAACCCGCAGAATTGAGCTTAATATTGTACCCAAAAACCAACAAAATCTGTTCAGTGGTTTGGAGTGATTGACACACCCTTAAATTCGTTATCAGGACTTCTCATTTAGTATAAATACAAAATTTTAACCAAATCGGATAAATGTACAGACACCACTCCAATCTTATATATATTTAATATGAATGCTTAAGGGAAAGGAAAACTAGTAGGGGCGTCTCCTTAAATTTAAGGAGACGAGAGAAAAATTTAAATTTCTTCTCTAGTCCAGTTCAGTTTTTCCATTTTGACAATGTTATTATTTTCGTCTTACTGGGATCGGACGTCATTGGCCGTTTCAAGGCTGGCAAGGTAGTTCAACTTCTACATCATCGATACGTTTGGTTAGAATTAATAATCATGTTCAAGTTCTGGCACTTGTTTAGATTGTTACTCCCTTTAAAAAAACAGATAGGAGTAACATCCTGAAAACATAAGCCAATTACTATGACTACTACCAATTAACATGAGCCAACCCTTTAACAGAGATTTATTATTTCAGATTGACGATAGCCGCCTAGGTTAGAGGAAAATTAACATTGTTAACACTAAAGGATGAAATAGTAATCTTCTAGTCAGGTAAATATAGAAAGCATTTTTAATTATGTATTATGTTACAAAATATAACGACTGTATAAGATTTACTAATAATAAATATGGTTTTCAGCCTGAAGACGACCCAAAGAGGGGTTGAAATATCGCAAAAGTGAGCTTCTAATTTGTGAAAAAGCTTGTGAAAAATTAGTAAAAATTCAATGGATGTTCCAAATATTAAGGAACTTCTTAGTATAGTTTTTACTTGATAATTCATTGAAATTTCGTTTATTAGTAAATATGTATTGTTTAAAAAAAACATAATGTGTGTTGTAGAATAATAATTAATATAAAAATTCCATTTTTGAAAACTGGTCTTCAATTTTTTTTTTTTTTTTTTTTTTTTAATACATTTTTATTGTTTCTGTATTCTTCACCTTAGTTGTTTCTATGTGCAAAATTTGGAGAAGATTGTATGACGGTAAGTGGTTCAAAATTGGGTTAATAGGTGTGCGATGAAACTTAAAAAGCAAAGAAATATGACGCCATTTTGTTTTTTTATTATTATTATTTTGGTTTCTGTATTCTTCACCTTAGTTGTTTCTATGTGCAAAATTTGGAGAAGATTGAATGACGGGAAGTGGTTCAAAATTGGGGTAATAGGTGTGCGATGAAACTTAAAAAGCAAAGAAATATGACGCCATTTTGTTTTTTTATTATTATTATTTTGGTTTCTGTATTCTTCACCTTAGTTGTTTCTATGTGCAAAATTTGGAGAAGATTGAATGACGGGAAGTGGTTCAAAATTGGGGTAATAGGTGTGCGATGAAACTTAAAAAGCAAAGAAATATGACGCCATTTTGTTTTTTTATTATTATTATTTTGGTTTCTGTATTCTTCACCTTAGTTGTTTCTATGTGCAAAATTTGGAGAAGATTGAATGACGGGAAGTGGTTCAAAATTGGGGTAATAGGTGTGCGATGAAACTTAAAAAGCAAAGAAATATGACGCCATTTTGTTTTTTTATTATTATTATTTTGGTTTCTGTATTCTTCACCTTAGTTGTTTCTATGTGCAAAATTTGGAGAAGATTGAATGACGGGAAGTGGTTCAAAATTGGGGTAATAGGTGTGCGATGAAACTTAAAAAGCAAAGAAATATGACGCCATTTTGTTTTTTTATTATTATTATTTTGGTTTCTGTATTCTTCACCTTAGTTGTTTCTATGTGCAAAATTTGGAGAAGATTGAATGACGGGAAGTGGTTCAAAATTGGGGTAATAGGTGTGCGATGAAACTTAAAAAGCAAAGAAATATGACGCCATTTTGTTTTTTTATTATTATTATTTTGGTTTCTGTATTCTTCACCTTAGTTGTTTCTATGTGCAAAATTTGGAGAAGATTGAATGACGGGAAGTGGTTCAAAATTGGGGTAATAGGTGTGCGATGAAACTTAAAAAGCAAAGAAATATGACGCCATTTTGTTTTTTTATTATTATTATTTTGGTTTCTGTATTCTTCACCTTAGTTGTTTCTATGTGCAAAATTTGGAGAAGATTGAATGACGGGTAGTGGTTCAAAATTGGGGTAGTAGGTGTGCGATGAAACTTAAAAAGCAAAGAAATATGACGCCATTAAAAATATGACGCCATTATGACGCAAAGTAATATAAGACCAGTAAAAATAAATTTAAAATTAACATAGCAATTTTTCAAATTCTTTTCTTTTTGACTTTTAGTGATTACTACTGTACTAAAACTTTTGTGCCATACTCGTTCAATTGTACAGGGCCAGGAATCGAACCCGGCCTCTTTCCGTCTAAGTTTAATGTTTTTTTCTCAGGAAGTAGATTTTTCCCGGGAAAACAGCTTATACCTTTAGATGCGTATTTTAATAGAATACATTTTAGACTTTTGAAATCAAAATTATCTAAACCGTTTTCGAGAAATTAATGGTTTTTCCAGAGTTTTTTATGTGAAAAAATGAAGGGGGTTGTTCTACGACTCAGGGGCTACAAAAAAACACTATATAGACCATGGGTCAAATCTTAACCGTTTTCCCGAAAAATTAAATTTTATGATTTTTTAAGATCGCATGCCTTGCTCATAAAAACACTAATTGTTCCAAAAGTATAAAAGCTAGAACAAAAATTTTGGTTTTGTTGTAAAGCTGACAACATTTTCTATAATAAAAGTGTAACTTTTATTTTCATTCTCCTGAAGTCCGAACAGTTTAAGCTCAGTTCTATTCTAAGTTATGGAACCGGAAAAACCAGGAAAACTTTCTTATTTCCTAAATTTTGGATTAATTTTACAATCATTACCTATTCATTGTGGAATTTTTTGTAAACTTCGCTGAAAGTAAAAATAGAAACATGTTTTTTATTGTTTTTGTTGAAATTCAGGTGAGTATACTAAACCAGTCTTGCTTTTTTTAAATATTTTTAATTATTTATGTAAGTAATTATTACATGTAAGTCAAAAATTGCAACGATAAAAATTCCGCCCAATGAATAGGTAATGATATTAATATTGATCGAAATGTCAGTAAATGAGGAAGTTTTTCCTAAAGTCCGAACAGTTTAAGCTCTGTTCTATTCTAAGTTATGGAACCACAAATAAATTAGATTTTTTTTTTTTTTCTTAAAAATAAAATTTGTGTACATTATTTGTCATGTTATTTGAGAGAATGAAATTGAACGTTTACACTTTTATTATAGAAAATGTTGTCAGCTTTACAACAAAACCAAAATTTTTGTTCTAGCTTTTATACTTTTGGAACAATTAGTGTTTTTATGAGCAAAGCATGNAAAACACTAATTGTTCCAAAAGTATAAAAGCTAGAACATGCGATCTTTAAAAAATCATAAAATTTAATTTTTCGGGAAAACAGTTAAGATTTGACCCATGGTTTATATAGTGTTTTTTGTAGCCCCTGAGGCCTAGAACAACCCACTTCATTTTTTCACATATAACGCCAGTCACCCAGTATATATACTTTGTTTCCTTATTCTAAATGTGAATAGCATGATAACATAATATGCTGCTTGAATTAATTTACGCAAATTGTCCATTTGTCATGAAAAAAATTTAAAAAAATTCAACTTTCAGAAAGTTATAATTAAGTTATTAAAATGGATTTTTTACTTTCTTATGCAAAGAGAAAATATTGTGAAGGTGCAAAAAAAACTATTTTTATATTTTGATGGATTTACACGTTTTGAGGTCTCTTGAGTTCAAAATAGGGTTTATTAAAAAAAGAAAAAGAATCCGGGTGTCGTCTGTCTGTGCAGACGCCTGGAGCCTAACAACTGGACAGATATTGACAAAATTTGGCTTACATGTTCAGAAAAATCATTCACCAAGGTGAAATCGAGAAATGAATTTTAACACCAATTTTGGGGGACTACTCCTAAAAAAAACTCAAAATAAAACGTGAAAAAAAAAAAAAAAATCCCAAAAATGGTTTGATTAAAAAATTCTAAAATGTAATTTTAATTAATTAAAATTTATAATGAAATAACATTTAAATACGAATCTAATGATACAATTATTAAAAGTTATCATTATTACAATTAAAAATGTGAAAAATTACTTACTTTAAACGAACTTGACGCTATCTTCCTATGAATTTATTTCATTCGTTCTACAATATGCCGTATACTTATAAATATTATCTCATATAATCATGTTCAATTTATTTATTTGTACAACATTAAAAAATTAAATTACATTTAACAAATGTCTGATGTAAGTAATTACGATTATTTCAAATAATAATTATTTTAATTAATTTAAATGTTTATTAAGAATAATATTAAATTTTAGCGCCGGCATCTCATTATTCCTAGTATATTTCTCTATTTTTTTTTCTTTTTCTTTCTTTGAACTAGTTTTTCCATGGTTTTTTGTTCACCGCTGATGATGTTCACAGATGATGTTCACAGGATGAGACATACTGTACCCAAGTACAAAGGTCAATGTCAAATGATAAATATTTGTCTCGAGAAAATTATCGTCGCATTTTACGATTGTTTTTTTATGTATTGAGATATAATGTGTATATTTATCCTGTTAATGAGAGTGGTTTAAATGTTGGACCATGCGGTGTGTATGTGACCGGGGCAGAATTTATCGTTGACAGATTGACCCGAGGCACTGGCGTTAAGATGTCTCCTCAATATTAAACATTATCTCATTCAGTTTATCAACAAAAAAATAATTAAATAAAAAAATGAAATAACGCAATTTATTCATAATAATAGTTGATTTAGAAACTTTCTCACTCTACGATATTTTTTTTTCTGTTACTCCCCATTCCAAAGAATTCTTGCCCTATGACGTATTAATATTGGGCTAATCTGCAGTTATTCATACGGTCGAGAATCGCTTAATTTCGCTTGATTTATACACTTAAGAGATTAATATCCCTTTGTCAAAAGAGTTCATTTTGATGATTTACACATTTGAAAGATTATATCTATTTTATTAAAAAAGTTTTGTAAACAAACGAGTTCAGTCAGAGTGATATACAAAACTGTGTGAAAGAGCGCGATAGGTGAGAAGGGGGCTAGTCCGGGGAGAAAAGAGGGATCTTGAGAGTGACATACTAAACTGTGAGTAGACAGAGTGAGGGAGATTAGGGAGGTAAGGGAGAACTTGAGAGTAGGTATATAAGAAAGTCAGAGAGGCAAGGAAAGCAGAGAGTAGTTCGCCAACCCCCACTACCTCAGTGTTGTGCTGCACTATACTCACGCATCTTCACCTCACCCTTCTCATTCAATAACTATACATAGACCTTGCAAAAAAGATCGCTAAGTCAGTCCTTCTCAGGACTTTCTCAACAGTACTTATCAGTACTTTCTACAGCTAAAGTGATATTCTACAGCATGTATGTTTTTGTCAACATTGAAAAGAAACATGAGATCAATTTTAATGCTTCACTTTAGAGACGTGGCAGCAGCCGCTTTTCGGGGGTTGACGAGCGAAGCGACTAGGGGGCGGATAATATATTTTACGGATAATATATTTTAGAGATGATATCCCTTTGTCTAAGTCTAAACAGTACATTCAACTTAGGGCCCCCTTCTTACCTGTTTTCCTAGGTGGCTGGATAACTGCAGATTTACTAATTATTGTGATGCTACAGAATCCTTACCCTATACGACATATTTCTACTGTTTTACTCCCCATTAAACAGAATTCTTACCCTATCCTATATCATATGTATATATATGTACATATATATATTGCGATAATCCACATTCTATGAATCCATACCCTATGTGACATATATCTACTGATGTACTCTCTATTTCATAAATTTCTTACCCTCTGACACATTCTTATTGTGGTACTCCACTTTACATAGAATCTTTACCAATTGACATATTTTCATTGTGGTATTTTTTTGTGGTATCTTATGACATATTTTTATTGTGGAAATACCAATTCTAAAGAGTTCTTGCCTATTGACATATTTTCATTGTGCTGTTCCTCATTCTACAGAATCCTTACCTATTTTTACTGTGGAGTTACTCATTCTAGAAATTCCTTACTGCCTGGCATACTTTTAGTGTTGTACTCCCCCTTCTCAATTTTTGATCGTTATCACCTTTTCTGAGCTTATCAAAGGTATTAGAATTAGTATTATGTGAACGTTGTTGGAGAGTAGAATCTTGACAGTACGATACAACATATATACGAGTAACTTAACATATTGAATTAGGTAAATGACTAATTTTTTTTTTTTTTTTTTTTAATGACCGATTTTCTCGATATTTCGACTCCCATTTGCGAGAAAACCATGCGACGTACAAAATAATGGTATAGAGATAAATTGAAGGTTATTTTCTCCTTTTTATTTTACTACTGGACCATTTTTGGGTAAATAGATTGATTTCAAAGTCATAAGCTGATAACCACTGAAAAATATTATTTTTAATTTTTTTTTTTTTTATAATTTCTCATATTTGCGGGGGGAAATTTTGTTGGATAACTTGAGATTCGCGTTCAACACCCGAAAAAACATAAAATAAACCTCTAAAAGTAATTACACCAGAACTTCCCACTTCGAGCCCTTTTTGAGCACCATTTGACTGGACAAGTAAGGCAAACGCGAACATAAAGCCGGCTTTACAGCTTGCGATTTGTCGATGTAATCTGAAGGAACGATAAATCGCATGATATATCGTTGCAATCTGGGAGCGTTTACACCACACCGATCTCCGGCCCAATCTTTCTTTTTAATTTCCTTTAAGCCGGCTTTACACCTTGCGATCTGTCGGTGCAATCTGGTCGGAACGATTTCGCGCCGATATATCGAAAGGTGTAAATGGAAATTGTATAACGATATCGGGGTTAGGGTTGGATTGTTGATCGAATCAAAACTTATTCAATCTGTGAGATAGGCCGACAAGTCGGTGCGTGTAAAGGGAGGTCGTACAACCTCCCGGCCAACCCCCTACGTAAAGTAAATTAAAAAGAATGATCGGGTCAGAGATCGGGGTAAGAAATCGGTGTGGTGTAAACGCTCCCAGGTTGCAACGATATATCATACGATTTATCGTTCCTCCAGATTGCACCGACAAATCGCAAGGTGTAAAGCCGGCTT
>KZ652219.1:59857-76245 GCA_001010745.2 Gerris buenoi
TACATAATATCAAACAAAATATATATTAATTAATTAAATGACGTAAAGTACTTTATTTAAAATTGAATTATATATTTATTTAAAAAAATAAATAAATTAAACATAAGTACTTTTTTAACAAAAAAAAGTGCGTGTCTGTCTGGACACCTCAAGAGTTTGATATTTTTGAAGCTAAATATATTCGTATTTCGTTTTGATTTGTGATATAGTTGTACCAGTAAGTGTTTGAGACAAAGGAAATGATTTTCTGTGCCCAAATTTAAAAATAATAAAATTAAACCAAAAATATTTCACGTCCTTATAAATATTTTTTTAAAAATGTCTGTCGTGTATTTTCTGTCAGGATGAGCTTACTATGTAGGTAGGAACTTAATTTATCTTTATTACTAATAGATATTAGTGATTTACTTTTATTTTTATCTCTTTATTCTGGGTTTTAAATGATCCAATATTATTGTTTCTATTTATCTTCCTCCTCACCGGCCTCTACCTGCTTTCCGGCTGCTTCCGGCTTTCCCTTAAGCCGATTAGGAATGTCAGTCTTAATCAGAATCAGCGTACAGTCGCAGTCGAAGCCTAATCATGATTGATCTGTCAGTCTGATTGACATTTCAATTTTATCTTTTATATGATCGAGTAGTGTCCCGACGGGCGACGACGCACCTCTAAATGATTTATAACGTTAAAAATTGATGAGCCATAAGCTGGGATTGAACCAGTGACCTCCAGAATCTGGTCCGAGTGCTCTACCATTGCGCCATTGCAATGTAACAAATATCATAAAACTTACTATTTAAAGAGTAAATATATCTATTTAAATATTTTGATTTTATTTTAATTATAATTGCATAAAACTTCTATTTTAATAATAACTAATTATCTCTCAGCTCTTTTTCTCAACCATATTAATTATTCTGCCCGTTGCCACGGGCATAACGGCTAGTATATTTATAATGTATATGTAGATAGATCACACCCTTATCAACTACAATTATCAAATATTTTATTCTGTTGATCCACTAACTTCCGATCGTTACTGTATCCCAGTTTTTTAGCAAGTATGAAATATGAGAGCCACGTGACATGTACGAGATATAGGTTATTATGTTGCAAGATGACAGAAGATTGGGTTTATCACTCAAGTTATCAATGACATCCCCCGGGGTGAAACGGAGTTGATGATAACATGACCCGTTGCGTCTCCAACCAGAGCAAACGTCAACCGTTCTAGACGTTTATACAATCATTAAAAATAATAGGACATTCTCATAAATATTAATTGTCCCATACAAATTCCATTTCATGTAATATATAATAATGTATCTGTGTCCCAGAGGTCCAATCATCTTTTTTCCAATAGCATTCTCAAGGTAGAGACACATATGCCGTCAAATTGGGGAAGTAGCTAGCATACCAAAGCGTACAAGGCATGCAAGCCAAGCTGGCATGGCTATTTGCCAGTAACTGGCATACCAAGGATTTTTATTAAGTTTTTATCTGCTTGCTTGCCAGCTAGAGGCATGCCATTTAACATATCCACATGCAAGTTGCTGGCATGATTTTGTTCAAGCTACAGGCATGTGTATCTCCGCCTTTATGCTTCAACTACTGCAACTTAGAGATGGGCTGTTCGCTAATAGGTATGTCTACAAAGTGATTTAGTGTTTAGTTCTTCGATGTTATCTTGCCATCAATCAAAATGTCATTATTGACGGGTACCCCAATGAATGGAACTTGAATTTGATGAGGACTTGATTGAAACTCAGTTAAACGGATCTCCATTCATTAAAAGAACATGAATGGAAAAGCACGACTAATGTAGAAAATAAGATATTTGAATGAAGTCATGTACTAAGATGACGTCAAAGGGAGGGGAGTTTATATTAAATATGACAAAATGAAGGCTGACAATGTGCGACGCATTCAAGCATTCAACCTTCGATAATGCTATTTTTAGCGGTAGTTATTTCGTATAATTTTAATTTAACTTTCTTTCCAACTGCGTCATCTCCTAGATATATTAATGTGTAATTAATTCTTTTACTTACTTTTCCCCAATCGCTCAATTTTGTAGTGTTGCACAATACAATATTTGACTAACAACTACTTTAATTACAGCGTACTGTCATTTTAGTGTTATCTTTTATCAAACTGATGCCATACCCTACTTTAAATTTTTTAGAAACATATCCAGTTATTTTGAATGTTGCTAAAAAATATTTATATGCAGGTATTTTGAAGAATCTAAGGCTAAGAGCAAAGGATATAGTGATTTTTATTTAGGTTGATAGTTTTCGAGGCGGGGAATGGTATTTGCGAGGTTCCACGATGAGCGTAGAATTTCTAGTTATGTCCTCATATCTTAACTTACTCATCATATGTTAATAATTACCGTTATGTATACATCATATTTTCTAACTTATTCATCATATCTTAACGTCATGTATCATCTAAAAGGAGTCCTCCCTATTGAATTGTAGTCAAATAATTGGAATTTACCCCTTCGGTTCCTACAATAGCTATAAGCATGGCATTTTGCTGCCATTTTTAATGGTAGCTTTAAATAATAATCAACCTTATTCGATGTAATTTGTAACGATATAGGTTTAAACAGTCAACATTTTACACTGTAGTTTTAGAGTTTCGAGGTTGTCCTAGAAACCCTTATGCTTTTGGTAGTTCGTCTGTCCGTCTGTCCCGCACCAAAAACCACACCATCCGACCTATTGTAGCTAGAGATTTGAAATTTGGTATACAAGTAAAAATTTTCGATCAGCGAGCAACTGCTAGCTGATTTTTTTTTAGAAATTTTAGGAGGCCGCGTAAATATAGTGACCAAAAATGTTTGTTTATTGTAATTTTTGAGTGGTGTATCATTTTGAGGGTATTGAAATGCAGATAACAAAAAAGCCTTTCACCTCCAAAAGAACTATGCAAATAAGTGCATACCTATTATGCTAAAGGATCATATGCACACCTTGTTCATCCGAAGTGCAACATTTTATACATATTTGCGTAAGAAAAAAATGTTTAGGTAATTTTCAAAATGACCGAAGAAACCCTTTTAGTACCTTGTTGACAAGTACTTGACGGGATTTTTAACGGTATAGCTTTAAGCAGTTAATCTTTTGATGTCAGTTGAAACAGCAGCTTTAAGCAGTCAACCTTTAATGATATCATTTATAACAGCAGCTTTAATCAGTCAACCTTTAATGATGTCATTTGTAACAGCAGTTTTAAGCAGTCAACCTTTAATGATGTCATTTATAACGGCAGCTTTAAGCAGTCAACTTTTAATGATATCATTTATAACAGTAGTTTTAAGCAGTCAACCTTTAATGATGCCATTTATAAAAGCAGGTTTAAGCATTCAACCTTTAATGATGTCATATATAACAGCAGGTTTAAGCATTCAACCTTTGATGATGTCATTTGTAACAGCAGCTTTAAGCAATTAACTTTCTATTCCTTGTTTTCTCCCCACAAAATCAATTTTACTAAGTTTTTATTAGCTTGGTTTTTTGTTTGTCCAATACAAATCTGGCAATCGATTTTTAACTAACTTCCCGAGTGAAACTTTTAGAATAGCTCAGAACTCGATGACAATGCATTATTTTAATACTTTCAACCATCCTTCAGCAAATTTAATTCGCTTTCAGCAAATTTCGCTGTAAAAGTTAGTTCGGAAAAAATCCGCATGTAATTTTATTTGTTTTGACATGTCGAATATTTACGATATTCATTTTGACACGTTTCAAATTTATGATTTATTACAGAATATTTAAAAACGTAGTATATAAAAAGTTATTTTTATCTTGCAATTATTTAAAACTTAAATCAAGTCTATTAAGACTAAGAACAAATCTAGAAAACAGGATTCATCAAAATAAATCTATTTTTTTACTTATTATCGGACTTCTTTCCTGTGGGAGATTGGCCGGGAGATAGTCCTGGGTCATTCTTGTAGTTGGGATTTGGTGGAACTAAACCAGGCATGAATTCAGGCTGGAATGGTTTAGTCGGTGGTGGCTTTGGTGGAAGGGTTGGTGGATCGTCATAGATACATTGCACTCCGGAGATCTTCGGCTTCAAACATGAGATCATAAACCTAAAACAGATCGAAATGAAGAAAATTACTGAGGTCAGAACACAGTAAACTAATGTCGTATCCAATGTTTAATAAAAATTAATAGAAACTTATTTTCATTTCATATACTCAATCAAAACAAGCCTTAACGTTTTCCATATGTCTGCTTGTTTGTATTCCTACGCATTTTTGACTTTAACAGAAATCATAATCGAATGAGCAAACTGCATTTGTTTTTGTTTTTCTATCTCGTGTAAAGAGAAAGTATAGTCCAGGAGATAGCGTGCAAAAAAGTTTCTGACTAACATCAAGCTAGAATTTTGTCTACAAGTCAATCTTTTAGTGCCTTTTAAGAATATGTGGTCGACTAAGTTCGTCTGCGGGACATAGCTTGGCAATAGGCGTTTGAAAAAAAAAAAAAACGATGGAGAGCGGCCATGTTTCACCAATTATGGTGGACAATGTGATTTTCATGATCCTGAGTACAGAATTAGTTTGTAGACCAAAAATTAAGTCGATGTTATTTTCACACTTGATAGGTTAGTTATTCAAATATTACTAAAAATTAACGTTGTCACCTGTCAAGGGACAAACTAACATAAACTTAATTTTCAGTCTACTAACTAATTCTGTACTCAGGATCATGAAAATCACTATAATTACTGAGACAATTACTGTCCACCATAATTGGTGAGACATGGCCGCTCTCCACCGGTTTGTTTTTTTTCAAACGCTTATTGCCAAGCTATGTCCCGCAGACGAAATTAGCCAATTAAAAGGCGCTAAAAGATTGACTTGTATACAAAATTCTAGCTTGATGTTAGTCAGACAATTTTATGCACGCTGTCTCCTGGACTAGTATTATGATAAAACAAATATTTGATCATGAATTTTCGATGGATTTACACGTTTTTGAGGTCTCCTAAGTCCAAAAAAGTTTTTTTTTTTTGTTTTTTTCACTATCGAACCGAATTTGGCATTTTAGTTTCAAGGGGGGGGGTGGGNGGGGAGGGTCTCCTCAAAAACTCGGAAAAACGTGAAATATAAGCCGGATACGTGTGATATAAGCCGGATTTCCGAAAAAAAATGTTATTCCAGAAAAAAATAGCACTAAACGCGGACGGAGAGAGGCCAGAATCGATTCCTAGCCGAGGATAAGTAATTTGTAATTTGTTTTAATGTGGGATGTGATGAATGATGGTTGTGTGAAGTGGTAAGTGTGGTCTAGTAAAAGTCTCTCATTGACACTGCATGATAATAATCATACTGATAATGAATGAAACTGAAATAGTGTATGATGAATGATTGGATTTCCAAAGTTTAGTGTATGTGAAGTTATGAAATATAATTGATAAATTGTGGACTTCCACTATTAGCGTCTAGAAAACCATGTGCAAGTGTGCAGCGTTCTTCTTAGCGTGTTCCTATATGTGTTTGAATTTTGAATCAAACGGTTTCTTCAGGTTTGGCAATATGTCGCTAATCTAAACGGAGATCTATCCTAATAGCCCTCGAATTATTGGGCTATAGATGTCAGAACCAGGCGAATCTGTAGCAAGTGTTGCGTGTTGCAAGTTCGTCTACCCATGCGCGTGGCGACGAAGCGTTCGCCTATCTCATTATCATTATATACATAATCGCAAGATTTAAACTTGTTCAGTGGCCTGAACAATAACAATTAAATGTACCTACGAAAACCAATAAATGGAAAACTCTGGGATAAGTAATTATGAATTTGTATGTATAAGAAAGTTTGTCTTAGATGTCTCAGACTGATTTTTTAATAGTTGTGTGCGAAAATAAGGCCCATAAATATGTAGTAGGATTGTTTGCGTCAAAAAAATATTAAGTATATAAGTAGAGAAATTAAATATTTCTGCGTTAAACATAGTGAATAACTTTTTCCTACAAGCGGCAGCAAAACTATGCATTATTGAACTGTTTTTAGGCATGAAAATGCAATTTCTCTGAGGTTTAAAAAAAAACTTTACAACACGCAGCAAAATGCGGTTTTGCTGCCTAGGCGGCAAAATCGTGTTTTGCTGAGGATTTCTCCAGGCTAAGCCACGCCCACATTCCCCGATTCAAATAAATAAACTAACTACCTCTTGTTTTATATAATCTTTAACCTAAATTATTTGAACAATTTACCTTTAAAATATTTTAAATTGATAAAAATAAGTTGACCATTTTTCTCCAAATTTACAGTATTTTTAACATTAAAAACCTGAAGAAGCCCAGGTTCCCTGGGTAAAAGCTTGTTCATTAAAATACAATACAAACAACAACGCAAACTCCAGATAAAAATAAGGTTTATAAATACTTATAATAGATTATATTTATAACATAGAATGGAGTAAATGATAAAAAAGAAATAAAAATATTATAGAAATAGTAGGTCTTAAAATAATTGTAAATAATTAAATTAGTGGCAACACTGCAGCTCGTCTATTATCATCATTTTGTTTTGATTTACTAAATTTCTATCAATTCATTTTTTATAATTTTAACATTTGATATTGTTGCTTGTTATATATATATATATATTTTAATTTAAATAGTTCAATAATAGTATTTGATAAGTAAGTAAGTATTATGAAATAAATATTATTTATAGGATTTTTTTTTCTGCCACTAGTAGGAAAAATATTGTATGCAACAAGGCTGCAAAGGAAACATTTCTGCCTCATTTATAATATTGCCTGCCTCGGCTTCGAAACTTCGTGAACTTGGTTTCCCGACGTCAATTTCGGTCGAGCAAATTTACTCTACCGCGGCTAAAGAATTTTCACTTCAAAAAGAAAAACATACTTAGCAAACTCATCGACAGTTGCAGTGCCTCCAATGTCACGTGTTTTAACTCCTTCAGACAGAGTTTCTATCAAGGACTGAGTTACGGCTTCTGCCACTTTCTGTAACATATAAAAACAACCATCTAAGTATATCCATTTAAGTGAGCTCCTACAGTGTTAATATTTATTCAGAATCGATTATTACATAATTCATAAATCGATGACTTCATACATCGATATCTAAACAATATATTATATTATTAACATATAACATTACACGTCAAAACTAACGCACCACCTTTATATTTCTCTGTTTTGACTATCTCTAATTGATACTGATGATTAATAAGTCATTAATAATCATTATCGTTCATCATCTCATATTTAAGTACAGAATTAGTTTGTAGACCAAAAATTAAGTCGATGTTATTTTCACACTTGATAGGTTAGTTATTCAAATATTACTAAAAATTAACGTTGTCACCTGTCAAGGGACAAACTAACATAAACTTAATTTTCAGTCTACTAACTAATTCTGTACTCAGGATCATGAAAATCACTATAATTACTGAGACAATTACTGTCCACCATAATTGGTGAGACATGGCCGCTCTCCACCGGTTTGTTTTTTTTCAAACGCTTATTGCCAAGCTATGTCCCGCAGACGAAATTAGCCAATTAAAAGGCGCTAAAAGATTGACTTGTATACAAAATTCTAGCTTGATGTTAGTCAGACAATTTTATGCACGCTGTCTCCTGGACTAGTATTATGATAAAACAAATATTTGATCATGAATTTTCGATGGATTTACACGTTTTTGAGGTCTCCTAAGTCCAAAAAAGTTTTTTTTTTTTGTTTTTTTCANAAAAGTTCGGCAACGGCTAATTATCTACGTTAATATTTGGGATATCAAACTGTGGTTTGTTGCAATCTTCACCATGCATTTTCGGTTGCGAGTAGAATGACTACGTGTGCGATGCTATAGCAACCAAATAAAAATTTTACTTTTATTTTTTACTCTACAGTATGTATGTCGAAAGAGGCGTCGCGTTGACAGCGCGGGAAATCAGATGACACTCAGATTAGCCAACCTATGTGAGGGTAAAAATAAAGCCACAAGTCTGTTTTAAACGGTTATCCCGAAGGCCACGCCCCTCCACTAGAAATTTTTATTTTTACCTAGTTGGCTCAACCTACTGCCCGACAAAATCTTGAGCTCTCATTGGCTCTCCCCACAATGTGTCAAACTTTCCCGCGCTGTCAACGCGACGCTTCTTTCGACATACATACTGTAAAATAAGACAAATTTATTCTTTTATAACCTTTACTTCAAAAATGTCAATTTTCTAATTTCAACTACCCACCATTTTAAAAAGGCGAAAGATTAAAAGCTCTGGATTTCGGCAAATCATTTCTTTTTTCAAGGCCTTTCTAAATATGTATCGCAGTATAGGGGTTCCAATTCGAAATTTTAAAGTTGAATCCAATATGGCGGCAACTAATATGGCGGGAAAATGGGTACCCACCAAAAAAGGTAGTTTTTTATGCATGATGAAGATAGCAACAAAACGCAGTTGGATTTCTCAAATATTAACGGAGATAATTAGCCGTTGGCGAACTTTTGCCACACCCTGTATACTATTGTTTTTAAATCGCTTGTATTTACCAAACTTCCAATATGTTTTAAGAGTGAAATGATGATACAAATATGAGATATTGGGTTATCTGAGGGAGTGGAGATCTTGTGAACTGAACTCGTGTAGGCTGCCTCCCACACTTCGTATCTGTCGCCTGCATTCAGTGACGGTATCAACTCGTTGCTACCTGTAACCAAATAACAAAGCCACTACTTTAACCACGTTTCTCTAGAAATGAAGTATGGTCAAATAAGTCAGATCAAAATCCAACAAAGCGGGCTTGGTGTTGCCTGGTTAGCAGTAAGCGCGTGCGCTACTGATAGGCGGGAAAGGTGGCCGCCAGCGGCGGCCGTCACTGCTCTGAGAATATTTTGTTGAAATTTAACAAAAAAATTCTTTGTTGTTGAACAATAATAATAGGCAATAATAATAATAAAAAAGAGGAATTAACAATGCAATAAAGCACAAGCAGGTAATATTATTATAAAGAATGACTTTTCTTCGAAAAATGACACTTGAATAACCACAAACTATATCACAGTATTTGAATTATGTAAATATAGAAAAAAGTACATATGTAAAAAAAAATCCCAATTATCATAGGCCCATTGCCCAAGGCTATAGGCTCACTGGACGTTAGTCGAATCGATGAAATAGCTTTTAAGGGGATTTACCAGAAAACCAGTGTATGCTTAAAAGAACTCCTCCTGCTACACACTAGCAGGTGAGTTTCCACCAGAGCAAGCACTGAGAAAGAGGGTACCTATCATTTCAAAGCTGTATACCAAATAGTTTGAGATATATCAAATAACCAAAATGGCAACCACTTTGTTTTAAAATAAAAGGAATACACTAATTTATTAGTAGTTTGCATAATTAGGGTAATATTTGCTCCTTGTTAAGTGGAATAATTAAGAAGCTCTATTTATAATTAAGTGTAAGTTTACATCATTATGTCAATCTCTGCTTAATATTATGTGTAGATTTACATCATTAAGGCCAACTCTGCTCATTATTAGGTGGAAGTTTACATCATTAAAGCAAACTCTGCTCATTATTAAGTGGAAGTTTACATCATTATGTCAATCTCTGCTTAATATTATGTGTAGATTTACATCATTAAGGCCAACTCTGCTCATTATTAGGTGGAAGTTTACATCATTAAAGCAAACTCTGCTCATTATTAAGTGGAAGTTTACATCATTAAAGCAAACTCTGCTCATTATTAGGTGGAAGTTTACATCATTAAAGCAAACTCTGCTCATTATTAGGTGGAAGTTTACATCATTAAGGCTAACTATTATTACAAATAATAAAATGCATAATGTTAAAGTGACATACCAATGTATCCCATTAAGATAGAAGATAGAATACTTCCATACAAACTTGAAGCTAAGATGACATCTAGCTGGTCACTCTCATACTGCAGCATCAAAGTGAATCTCGCCACGTCGAGAACCTCATAGCTTATATCCGGATACCTACCGAAAAATAATACAATTTATGTCTTAACTAATCAAATAGTTAATAGTATATGGTTCTGAAAGTTATAGGTGAAACAATCTTGAATCGCCTGGGCCGATTAAGCTTGTTAAAAAATCCTGTCCCATATATTAAATTACCTACAGACCCTTGAAAGCGCACACTTGGCCGCTTTTTTACTATAAAGTTCGATTTATAACCAACTTTTATTGTTTAAATGTAATCTTATAAAGATCTTAGCAATAAATATTCTTAATCCGCGTTCTTAATAAGTTTTGCTTTAGAGCTCTTGCAAAGTTAACAAAAAGCTATGAGATCTAGATCTAGACAAAGGACATTTTTGTCAATTTTTTGCTAAATGGGACAACGTGGCATATATATATATATATATATATAGATCTAGTGTATGTTATAAATTTTCTTTTCATGAGTTTATTTGACAATTTTTAATTTAAGTCAAATTATAATTATTATTAACAATGGGAGATCAGCGGCGGCGATAAGGGGCCCGTAGACCCCGTGGCGTGGGGGGCCACGGGATCTGGGGGCCCCTGTGGGCTCCTGGAAGGGAAATAGAAGGGCCCCCACTAAGAGTTTTCGGGGTTGGGGGGGGGGGATATCTTACCACTGCCACTGTGGGAGATGGACAGAGAAAAATAGATCCCAGCGTCGGGACCCGAACCACGAACCTCTAGTTTTTAGTTGAAACTATTTGAAACTATTCTAGTTGAACAATCTTTCTAACTAAGCTACACTGAAGATTAATTTCCTCTGTCAATTACAATGCCTAGTCCCGCATTAACAATTTTTATAGAAAAAGGTTAAATCTAGTTTATGTTTTCGTAAAACATGACATTAAAAATAAATAAATCTGATCAATGAACAAGTTAGACATAATTTCATATATGTATAGATAGCGATACTGATTGGTTGAAAGCTGTTTACTTTTTAGCGACTTCAAGGAAAGCAGATGAAAAGATATCCTCAGATTTTGGTACGACCATCTTGTTGAGGATCAGCGTAATCTTCTTTCTTTTCCGTTCTCGAGAATATTTGAAAGCGTACCTGGAACACCATAAAGCAACTGTTTGTTCTTAAATTCTCTGAATTGCCGAAATAACATGGGTTGGAATTCAGTGTGGCCAAGGGGCTCGAGGCGCTTGCCTGTTAATCTATGAGTCGAGTAAAACACAAGATCATGGGTTCCATCCCGTGTCAAGAGGCTCTGATTTTTATGATAAAAGGGCAGAACAGGGCGATGACACCCCTAAATTCTCATCCAGACTGCCGAACCGAACAGATAAAATGAGCAACATGAGACTAAGCATGCGCAGAGACCAGTGCTCTTCTGTCCGGTTCGGAAGTATAGGCAAGGCTTTAGAAGGGGGGGGGGGGTTCTCTGACGTGATATTCTGATTTGTATCTCTGATTTAAGGCCGGGGTGGCTGGAACTCACCACCAAAGGGTTAGTAAAAGAGCCAAAATAAGGCCTAATTACGATGTTCGGACAAAGGGTCACTATTTTACATTTCGAGGCAAACATTGGAGGAACTCGTATAAAATTATTGACGCTACCTATAATCAAGTTGCAGTCGTAGGAACCTTTTTGCAATTTTATTTTCAGCACTTTGTCAATTTATATTTTTTCAAGCTCTATCCCTATTTTTTCACATAATATAATTAGCTTATTACAGCATAGAAGGTCCGACCACTTTTCTCCTTTTATTGATGTGATCATCGGTAAGAAACATATCTCACCTATCTGGGATTCAAACTCACCAGATATGTTTCGTCTTTAGATCACGGTTTCAGTGTAAAACATGTCTCACCTATCTGGGATTCGAGCTCACCAGATTTGTCGGTGTTTAGACCTAGGTTTCAGTGCGGAACATGTCTCACCTCTATGGGATTCGAGCTCACCAGATTTGTCGGTGTTTAGACCTAGGTTTCAGTGTGGAACATGTCTCACCTCTATGGGATTCGAGCTCACCAGATTTGTCGGTGTTTAGACCTAGGTTTCAGTGTGAAACATGTCTCACCTCTATAGGATGCGAGCTCACCAGGTTTGTCGGTGTTTAGACCTAGGTTTCAGTGTGAAACATGTCTCACCTCTATAGGATTCGAGCTCACCAGATTTGTCGGTGTTTAGACCTTGGTTTCAGTGTGAAACATGTCTCACCTCTATGGGATTCGAGCTCACCAAATTTAAAAAAACGAACCCCCGTTTAATTTAATGGATACAGGTTTTTCAATAACAAACAAATTAAATGTAAGTTAATATTCGTGTCATATTCTTTTGCCCTACCAATGCTTACCAAAATGTTAACTGTTTAAACTTTAAAAATTATTCCTAATTTTTGAAGCCTAAACTATCTTTTCAAACTCACCAGATATGTTTCGTCTTTAGATCACGGTTTCAGTGTTAAACATGTCTCACATCTATAGGATTCGAGCTCACCAGATTTGTCGGTGTTTAGACCTAGGTTTCAGTGTGAAACATGTCTCACCTCTATGGGATTCGAACTCACCAGATTTGTCGGTGTTTAGACCTAGGTTTCAGTGTGAAACATGTCTCACCTCTATAGGATTCGAGCTCACCAGATTTGTCGGTGTTTAGACCTAGGTTTCAGTGTGAAACATGTCTCACCTCTATAGGATTCGAGCTCACCAGATTTGTCGGTGTTTAGACCTTGGTTTCAGTGTGAAACATGTCTCACCTCTATGGGATTCGAGCTCACCAAATTTAAAAAAACGAACCCCCGTTTAATTTAATGGATACAGGTTTTTCAATAACAAACAAATTAAATGTAAGTTAATATTCGTGTCATATTTTTTTGCCCTACCAATGCTTACCAAAATGTTAACTGTTTAAACTTTAAAAATTATTCCTAATATTTGAAGCCTAAACTATCTTTGCAGTAAGTAGTTTGCAATAGAGGTAAAACCAATCTATTGTACAAGGCAACAATTTTTTCAACAATTTTAGAATTTTTTTAGAAGTAAAAATGCATAAATTGAAAATTACCACAGTGTTTAATTGAAAAAGTTACAAACCCAGGGATTTTTAAGCCATGTTCTAATCTATTTCATGATCATTATTTACATTATTTTCAGCCAATTCTAAAAGTTTTATAAGATATTATCTATGTAATGATAAAAGTCATGCTTCAATTTTTTTCATATCATGCATCCTACTATAGTTTGTCTTCATAATTATTTAAGATTACAATAGTTTTATTTTTCTTTGTAATATAATAATTTTTAAGTGATAATTTTACATTTATATAAATGGGTAAGTTTGTACGGTAAATATTTTTCGTGTTTTCTTTCTTTCTTTATTTATTTTTATTTTTTTTTCAGCTAAAGTAAAATTACACATAATAGTACATAATGGAAGAATATATGGAAAAGAGAAAATATAATATATTATTTAACTACATTATTTAGTTTGTGTGTGTAAAAAGATAACATACATGATCTATATTTAGTTTTTTTTTTTATTTCTCTTAAGTTTCTAGGGTTATTTTGTCGTGGTTTGAAAATAGAGGTAAGTCAACCCTGAAGGGGGGTTACTATAGATTTGTTAGTTGTATCCCCCCCCCCCCTCGTACCAGGGTCCCTGTATCAGGTAGATACAGTCACGCTATCAAAGGGAGGTGGAGAAGTTACTAAATCTGGAACTCTACGGGGGTCCTAACCCCCCCCCCCCCCCCTCCCTTCCATAGAAACATGATAACTATTTACTAACTCTGAAAATAGTCCATATAATATATTTTTAAGTTATATAAATATACCAAAAAAAATATTAAAAATGCCTTGCGTTTTTATTTTTCTCCATACTGTCTAAAACAAAAATTCTATATACTACTTTAAAAATCATAGTAAATACCTACTATTACTATTATAAAATTGAAGATTAAAATTAATATTAGACCCTTCAATTATTTACCATACAAACTCTCATGCACTATACAATTCTCAAACACAGTAGAATCCCGTTATATCATATATCCCGATAAATCGTATATTATTGCCAGTCCCTTGNCATTTTTTAAAACTGGTCTAATGTAAAAATTTTTTTTCCTGTATTCTTCACTTTAGTTCTATCTATGTGCAAAATTTGGAGAAGATTGAATGACGGGAAGTTGTTCAAAATTGGGGTAATAGGTGTGCGATGAAACTTACAAAGCAAAGTAATATAAGACCAGTAAAAAACACAACTTACGGCTTAAAACTCATATTTTGTATTGGAAAGTCAATGCATAAAGTTATCAGACAGTGAAAATGACATGTTATGGCAAGATGGACAAAGACGTGTAATAATTTGTCAACATTGGAATTCCAACTCTCGACGCAAAGAAGCGTCTACTACACTAATAAGAATTAGATTATTAGGTTTTCTCTCAAAACTATAATGAGATAACAAAAATATCTGCACTTCATTGTTTTGGTGACAAAGGTCAAAAAATGTGTTTCATATGGTTATTTCAATAAATAATAAGGACATTTAATCAGTATTGAATTGTATTAGACAGAGGTTGGAAAAAGTAGTTATATATGTATACCGATAAATAATAAAGTTCTCAACCTAGTGAGTAGTTTTTTAGCCTATTGTACACTAAACAGTTGTGGAATATCGGAATGACCCATAAAAGTTAAAGCGTGCAACCATGCATACGCGAAAAAGCGCTCGGAAAGCGTGGGGGGGGGGACTAACAGAAAAGACCCTTTTTTATATCAATACTAACCCCGCGCACGGACAATAGTGTTGTCAATATTTTTATTTATTAACACTATTGATCGGGCTGCTTAAGGAGAACTCCTAGATAACTCATAAAATTCTACTTTACATCAAATTTACTGTACTGCATCAAATTTACTGTACTGCATCAAATTTAACCTTGATTAACATGATTTGCACCTCCAAGTTTCGGAACATCGGTATTACACCGACACCATTATTTTTTTTCTACGTTATTATTTCATAAGATGTCCAGTCAGGCGCTTAGTACAAAACATTTCTCGAAAACGGTACCGACGCATTTTGAATTAGTAATTCTAAAATTTAGTCCATTTAAATACGGATCTAACGATATAAGCCGTTTTTTTAATAAAGAATTTTACGAAAAGTAAACAATTACCTGATGAATTCATTTTAAACAATATAATATAATAATATTTAAATAATTGAAGCGAGCTTAATGCAACAAATATGTAATATTAAGCAAATTAATAGTTAATCATGATGAGTTTATAGTTTGAAAGGATGGTTGGAGTAGACGGTAGTGCCGAGTGGGACCCTCACTTCACTTGGAAGGTTCTATAGTAATTCACAGTCACAACTAGCCAATAGACACGCGTATCCGTCTGTATAGATAGCAATATATTCACGTTGTCTGGGAACTAGGACCGAGATTATATGAGAAAGTTAGTCTGAGTTGTCCTCGAACCGATTTATTCTATGATTTTTGTTCGTTGTATAGAAATTATTCTCTNAATACTATACAAACCCTCACTATGCAAACCCTCATATACTATACAAACCCTCATATACTATGCAAATCCTCATATACTGTAGAAACCCTTATAACACTACCCTATACGAATGGTACTACCCTATATACTATTTTGTAAAGACAAACTCTCATATACTATGCAAATCTTCATATACTGTAAAAATCCTTATGCACTACCCCTTATAATTAAGTTAGCACTATGTCCAGATAGTGCCCTATACCCACTCCACTTAGTAGAGTGAGAGAGCTACAAGTCTTATCAGTATGGCATTGCGCCTTGCCTTGTTAATATTACAAAAAATAAGTAAAAAAGAATCATTAAAATAGCTCTCCTGAAAAATTTACAATTTGGCAGATAGTGCCCTTTACCTCCGATGCACAGATATGTTAATTTACTACATGTGTAGGGTTATGTGATTCCAATGTAAATTCATATGATATCTTTGCAAGTTCATGTCATATTATTGTTTAGTTTTAGTAAATAAACAATCAGTACAGAAATTAGTACAAATCAGAAATTAGAACAAATCAGTACAGAAATTAGTAGAAATCAATACATAAATTAGTGCAAATCGCAGTACAGAAATTAGTACAGATCAGTACAGAAATTAGTACAGATCAGTACAGAAATTAGTACTAATCAGTACAGAAATTAGTACAAATCAGTACAGAAATTAGTATTAATCAGTAAATTAGTACAAATAGTGGCCGGCGCGGCGTGGCCGAGAGATTAGCGTCCTCGGCTCTGAAACCAAGGTCTAAAACCCCGGCGTGAGTTCGAATCCCGGAGGGGTCAGACATGTTTCACACTAATGATCTCAAGAGGTCGGATTAACCCTTTGTCCTGTAATGGCCTAAGCTGTCGAACGGGAC
>KZ652219.1:88053-105921 GCA_001010745.2 Gerris buenoi
AACAATCTGTGAAAATCTTGAGTTCAAAAAATGGCGGGAAATCATAGAACTCGAATGCTCTTTTGGCATAAATGCCCAAAAAGGAAAATCGTTTAAGGCTAATCGTATTTAGTAGCTTTATCACTTTTGGCTTTTAAAACAATGTCTTCACAATTGTCTTAAGAGCACTTATAACATTTTCGCCCTAAAATTATTTGTCACAAAATGAGATAAGATCACTTATACTTATGACATTAGGCCCTCAAGAGTTTTACCTACAGCACTATTTAAGTGCTTTATAACCTTGTGAGTTTTCATTATTATAATTATTTTTGTTGTATTTTTATTTGTTGGCGTTAATTGCAGTTTTTCTTTTTGTGCCCGTAGTAATTAGTAACAATAATAAAATGTATTTGGGAGGAAATTTAATAGTGGAAATGTGTAGAGAGAGGGCAAAAGCTGAAAAATCAGCTAAAGAAAATCTATTTTTAGTGATGATGTTATTACTTTTAAACAAGCTACTATTTATCATGTTAACCTAAACCATAAGAGGTTACATCCTTAGAATACAATTATATATTTATTTGAGTTTACAGGGGTGATTTATAAGTACATTTTTTTCAAAATTTGTTTTTGAAAAAGGTGATATTATATCCCTTAATTTGGATATCTTCAAACCTCGTTAAGAAGGAAAATTTACACTGCAATAAGTGATAAGGTTGTTATTGTTTACTCGGAGGGAGCGTAAAGAACAAGTGGTTAAGTGAATAAACTTATTTGGCTTCAATATTATAAATTAATTGTAATACAAAATAATTAAATAATGGTGAAGTAGATTCATATTACATTATGTATAGTTTGAGAATATATTATTATAATTATTACAGATAATAAATAAATAAATTAAACATGTGTAGGAGTTAATCTCTAGGCCACTACATCTTCAGATGTGTCGAAGGATTACCTGGGATATACTGGGAAGATAGGAATTTTACAAGAGGATTGGGATTATGAGATAAGAATTCATGGAATTTTTTATATCGGGGTACGAATAGATTTCGGACAAATGGAACATTGAAAGGTCTTTAAGAAGATTAAGGTTTGAAACATAGTAAGGAGCATCGGTTATTATTCAAAGTATTGTTGACTGTAGGGCTTGGGTGCTACCCCACACTTCCCAACCGTAGGTCCAAGTTGGCTTAAGAACTACGTTATGATGCAAAGCTGGTTTTTTAAAGATATCTTAGACCTACAATCCAGAAGACCGAGCAGTAACTTGAATTGTCGTGCAATTTCAGTACGTTTTGTTTTGGTCTGAAGTTTCCACATTAATCGAATTTACATGGTCTGGGTCTATTACATTAGGATGTGGGGAAAACATTTCGGTTAGACGCTGAGCAAAGACTTCAATCTTCTCAGTTTCCGACTTAGGTAGACTTAGGTAGCATTTTGGAGTGGGGAAGGATTCGGAGTAAGTATCCTTCATGCATGGCAACACTGATTTTCTCTTTTTATAACTCCAAAACTACCTCCACGTTTGTTGTTTCCCGCCTTTGATTTTGCCAACTCTAATCTTATAGACAGTAGGTTTGTTCCAACAAAGCACTGTACCGTCCGCGGGATCGTCACCGGCATGTGCAATAGATAAAAGCCGTTCCAAGCTGACTTGTGACAGTGTTTCGTACCGTCCGTACTGTTTATAGTACGGTCTCAACGATCCTCTGACAATACTATGTGCTAATTTGTATGACGTGCACAGTTATGTCAATAGTCACAAATATCAACTGGAAGGTTCTCTAACTGTCAGGTTTCCTTGAATGTCTATAATACAGTGCAAATTATAATCCTGAACTCGTTCCAATCTGACATGATTTTATTACAGTACAATGTTAGCGCATGCGTAAAAAACGCGGGACGATACAAAGGACGGTACAAGTAGGGGTAGGGAGGTTGGAACAAACCTATTATAAGAGGATCGCTTGGACCGTACAGTAAACGGTTCACAAACGATCCCTGCGCGGGATGGAAGACGTGTTTGGAGGACGTTACGAAACACTGCCACAAGTTGTGTTGGAACAGCTTTTATCCATTGCTCGTGCCCGCGACGATTCCGCGGACGCTACACTGCTTGGTCATAACCAAGCAGTCATAACAAACATCATACTACAATCACTATCAAAATGTAAACAGATGTCACATGACTCCTTCCATTGCGTATCAATATTGTAAATGTTAATATAATATTATTCTCCAAAACTACAATCACTTTTACCATTGAAAGAAAGTTGGTCATGAAAAACGTCGACAAGAAGTTTTCCTGTTTCGTATAAGAGTTTTTACTGGTCATGCTATTAAAGTGGGGGTAAAACATCGCGTGCTGACTCTAGACTTTACTAAACCAATTCTAATGCATCTATTTCCTCTCAGACCCTTCTCAAACCCTTCCATTCAGTCGTCTAAACCTGAAACATTCCATTAATGTCATATTTCCACTAATGAGAAAGTGAATCAACAAAATGGTTAAAGGCTAAAATTATAAACCAACAAAAAACAAAAACGCTATCCCATACAACTCAAACGATTATATAATAATTTCGTCCAGAATTTTCTATTTGATAATTGTTAATTTTTGTTTCGGATTTCCGTGGTGCCATTTAATTATTGAGCTGAGCTCTTATACTTATTCCTCCGGAACCGATTCGCACAAAATTCGGCACGGTCATAGTGACCAACCACAGAAAGATATAACTCTGAAATGGTCTAAATTGGTACACGATGCATTTCGTTGGAAAGCTCTTGTTCACTTTTGTCATATTTTCAATTAAGGGGGGAGGGTAAAAATAGAAAAATAGAAAAACAGGGGTTCTAACAGGGGTTCAAATTCAGGGGTTTCCATACTTTTGTGCCACCCTGTTTAAGGGTATTATTATATACATTTTATTATTAATACTAATTTTGTTTTAAAATTTTTCTTCATTATTTCCTTGAACAATAAAATATTATCACAAGTATTGAAATGGTCGAAGATGTAACAAACGAAGAGAGCAGATTCTACCCATCATTTGCAACAAAAAACACTATAACTATATATATACCTTGGGTCAATTCTAAATAGTTTCACCACAATACATAGTATATATATATATATATATATATATATATATTTATATANACCATGGGTCAATTCTCAATAGTTTCGCCACAATAATTTTTTTTGTTATTTTCCAGGGTACGTCCATTTTACTTTAAAAAATCGATTGGTGCACATAACATATTGATGATAGAGCTGAAATAAAGGTACCGTTGGAAAGAGGAGAAAATTTCAGAATAGAAAATATCTATTTCTGAATTATAAGTTTAACCAATGTATTACAGAAATAATTGTTAAGAATGTTACTAACAATAAATATGGTTTTTAGCCTTAAGATGACCGAAAGAGGGGTCGAAATATCGCAAAAGTGAGCTTCTATATTTTTCCTTAGACCCTACTTACCAATAAGAATCATTTATAAGGAAACAAACCAAACTATTTACTACATAATTTTGAAGTTCATGGTTAAGGACGTGGTGTCGACTATGGTCAAGGCCACTGTTGAAGAGAAAAATTTTGTAATCCGCAATAAAAATTAGGGTTTGCCATTGGAAAAACAATTTTCACCTTGGAATGACCTTAAAGGGCATGCTCAAGGACTTGCTCAAGGACTTGGTCAAGGTCATATATTACGTAAAATTGCCTGCTCTTTTCAAATCCGCAATAAAAAATGGGGGTTCCTATTTAAAATAACAAAGTTGACCTTCAAATGATCCTGAAGGGTAAGGTTAAGGTCAAATCCAAGGTCATAATTGAGTAGCTAATGAAAAATCCTGAATCTTTTGTATTTAACTTTAAAAAAAAAAAATGATTTCCAAGTTATTCAGGGGTTTCCATACTTCTGTGCCACCCTGTACCAATTCTGTGTACAGAATAAATCAGCTACTCCCGTGGTATAATGGTTAGCACGTGTGATTCTTACATCTAAGGGGTTGGGGGTACGAGACTCGTCCAGAGGTAAGATTTTTTACAGGTAAATCAACTGCTGGCATAAGTCGGTTGTCGATTAAAATATCATTCTATCACAGTTGAGTCTTTAAAAAAAATGCAATTTCGTTAGTTTCACTTCAAAAAATGTTCCACTTGGACGAGTCTCAAAACGCTTACTTCGTTTCTCGATGTCGTTTCATCCATGCAAATTTACACTACCGCGGCTAAAAAAATTTCATTTAAAAAAAAAAAAAGTTAATGGTGTAATAGTTGCTAGTGACAATAAGGTGCATTCGGCAGATGTATAGTTTTTACATTTAACTTGAAAGATAATTAAAATTATTACAACTGAACAACTGGTACTCGTTAAAGTCTAAGTTTGTAACAAGAAAAAGAAAATGATAAACTAAGATCATGATGTGTACGCCTGGAGGTTCAGCCTCGCGACCAAAGCAGCCGCCGCCCGCCGCGCACCCGGGCGTTCCGGGAGCCCCTGCCCAGTTAGAACCAGCATGTTCCTTTACAGACATATGTGAAATGTAAACGGTTGGAGAAAATAAACTTATAAAAAGAACGTGTTAATGAGAGACACCAAGGGATGTGCTCGCATGCTTGCGAGGGACATCCCTTATATACGACATGGCGTAATACCGAGCCAACATCTTTTGACGAAATATCTGATTTTGGAACAGTTCCTATGTGCCGCGCTTGCGTGGTACATCCATCGGTGTGCCTCATTAACACAAACTGTGTACCTTATTTACATTATGCAAAGACACAATATTACATTGCTAATGTAATACCTAGAGCTGTTTTGCCAGCCAAGCAAGAATGGTGATATGAGAGCACCCTCGTCTCTGATAAGTCCTGTATCTGATCTTCTTGATCTGGTATAGGTACAGAGTTGGGTGGGCAGCGTCGGGCCCCTGATGAGTCGGACGCGACGAAATGATGCAGGACATGGTGTAATGCCGAGCCAACATCTTTTTGACGTAACGTCTGATGTTGAAACAGGTCCTATGTGCCGCGCTTGCGTGGCACATGGCTGCGTGGCACATGGCTACGTGGCACATGGCACATCCCTATCGTTTTCTCTCCTTAACACAAACTGTGTACCTTATTGAAGTGTGTAAAAACACAGTATTACATTGTTAATTATGAAAAGAGACTTTAAAATGTGGCAAAAAAAATAAATAAACAAGTAATTAGGATGTCGAAATCAAAATTATAAAGCAAACCCTCGAACAAATCAAGCATAAGCAAAACAAAACAAAACAAAACAAAACAAAACAAAACAAAACAAAACAAAACAAAACAAAACAAAACAAAGCAAAACAAAACAATACAAAACAAGACAAGACAAGACAAGACAAAACAAAACAAAACAAAACAAAACAAAACAAAACAAACAAAAACAAGCAAACCCTCGAAATCAAAATCATAAAGATGCAGTAAGAAAAATCATAAATGGCCAACCTGAACAATTTTCCATAATATTTAAATCATATTATAATAGAAAAGCGAAATAAATTCTTATGTGTTACAGAGTATATTAATTATTTCGGCCGTTTTTTTTCTATTAGATAATTGTTTCGGATTTCTGACAGGATCATAACTTTTCTCTATTTTACGGAAGACATTTTTTTTTTAATTTGTTTCTTTGTAATAAAATTCTATTTGATAATTTAAAAATGGAATATACGCAAGTAAAAAAATGTCTGAATTATAAATCTTAAAACATTTTGGTTTAAAGAAGGAAGTAAAATAATTTACAAAGTCATTAATCTTTTTAGGTGAAGGAAAAAGAAATAAAATAAAAATATAGGACAAACAAATAAAAACTAAGCCTGACTATAAATACATTAAAATATAAATATATATCACGGACGATTTGTTTCTGTGTGTTATTTTTTATTTCCATCCTCTAGTTGTCATACTAAAAAAAATATAAAATAAAAATAAGGAGAAAAAAAAGAAGTTGAATTCAGGTACGCAGAGCAAGCAAGCAGAGGCAAAGCACGCTATCACTAAAGTAACAGATCAACAAAAAAGAAAAAATAAATAAACGAAGAAAAAAAAAAAAAAACTCCCACAGAATTGGTTTTTTAAAAAAAGCCTGAGATTATAATGTAAAAAATAAATTAGATGATGACGAGGGATCAGGGTAATTTAGGCAGTTTTTATTATTTGGGGTGGGGCAAAGACTACATCATGGAATTTATTTATTGTAATAAATAAATAATAAACGATATCTCTGTATTTATACTCGACTAGCCGTTATGCCCGTGAAAACGGGCAGAATAAAATATAGTCAAAAAAAGAGATAGTTATAATTAAAATATTTAAATAAATATATTATACTGTTTAAATAGAAAGTTTTACACCCTCCTAAACATTACACAGGCATAGCACATCGGTAGCGTTTCCGCCTGAAGCATAGGAGGTCACAGGTTCAATCCCAGCTTATGGCTCACCAATTTTTAACGTTTAAAATCATTTAGAGGTGAGTCATCACCGTCGCCGTTGGGACTCTACTCGATTATATAAAAGATTCTATTGATAAATAGACTTCTAATTGGTGTGACACATAGCTTCCTCGCATCCTATCACGTATTTTATTGATTTTTATACTTTTATAAGCCATTGTTGTCTAATTTGTTTAATTGATTGCCCCGTTTTCTTAATCTGTCAAATTTGTTTGGATTTTATACATAAATTATAGAATCAATTGAGCAAAAGTTAAAGAGCGCAGACGGGTCCAATTAATCTAGGCCTATCTGCGGGCTACTAACGATAAACTATAAAAGTTTCATACAAATCAGATTAGAAATTTTGAAGCTATAGGTGTAAAATGTATGTCTGTACGCATTTAGAAGAGAATCAAATGAGCGTAGAAGGTTGAAACTTATTTGGGACCAACAATGAACTAATTATGACATACCATACAAATTTTATTAAAATCGGACATGTAGTTTTTAAGATATGTTGAAAAATGTTCTCTCATGTTTGAAACGGATTTCTGTCTTGCAATTTTTGAAATCGGAGATCTAAAAATTTTTCGTTCTACAGAACGATCACGTAGCTTCCGTTACCTTCGGTAAGCTCGGAAGCAAAAATCGTTCCGAAACATGTCTTTCAGCTTTAAACTTTTTCAAAGTATACGAGTTCATAATAACTTAGCCCAGGGTTTTCCATTTATTAGTTTTCGTCGGTACTTTAATTATTATTATTGAACATTTCATCAAAATTTATCATAAAAATAACTTCTCCTTGGTGGGGAATCGAACTCGGCCTCTATCCGTCGGCATTTAAAGCAATTTTTAAAAAAAAAACAGCTTGTATCGTTATAGATTCATATTTTAATGGACAAAACTTTTAACCGCCCCCAAATTTGCTAAAATTCCTCTCAAAATTTCGCCTCGGGGTAAGATTTTTCTGAACATGTATCCCAAATTCAGTAAAACTTGGTTCTCGCATCTGAATAAACGACAGACAGACATTTTTAAAAACCACTTTTTTGGACTCAAAACGTGTAAATCCAACACTTTCTTCTCTTTCAACAATTATTTTTCTTTATATAAAAGAAAGTTAAAAATGTTTAAACATGTGCATAACAATAATCCATACTAGAGTGACAACATAATAGTACATTAACGCGTCGAGTGCGGAAAGTAGCATTTTGCATGCGAGTGTGCAGTTTGCACCCGAGCGATAGCGAGGGTAGTAAAACCACACGAGCAATGCGAAATGCCGTTTTCGCACGAGTTGCGTACCCTACTTCAGGCCCGGGGGTTCGAGAGGGGGCGGCAGGTACGGCTGGTGCCAGGTGGCCCGGACCTCCCCAATAGGGCCCGGCTGACACAGACCTCAAACTCCCAATTACAACAATAAATATGATTTAAATATTAAATAATAATATTCGTAATAATATTATTAATAATTAAAAATAATATTAGTCAATATTATGTGGTAAGTCTGGTGTGGCAATTAAGTTTAAGAAGAAGAATTTCCGGTAACGAGACTGAAGCGAAAAATTACTAAAGCTGTATAAAATTGCTAAGCAATATAAGGATTTTACTTTTTTGCCAATGAACTACCAAATTTTACATCAGAAATGCATAAAAGCGCTGTTTTGAGAGGTAATATTTTCCAAACTTTCGGGGACGACCCCCGGCCTCCGCAATATATCCCCTCCCCCATAATTATCTTCTGACGACGCCTATATAGGGTTGCCAGGCGTCCCGGTGTTCTGGGATTTTCCTGGTTTTAGACTTTAAATCCTGAATTTGTCTCCCGAAAACGCTTTTCTGGACGACAAAATGTCCCGGTTTTCAATAGAAACACCGATAATAGATTATTTCGTTAAAAAACAAAACAAAAAAAAAAAAAACACATATTCTGATTATTTATTTGATAAAATAATTTATAGATGCGTAGTTTTGTGTTAGCAAAATGATTTGTTATTGCCAAGCTAAATCAACCGCATTTAATCCAATAAGAATAAATCTTTAAAGAGATATAATAACTTACCTAAATTAATTTACATTATTTTCTTTCATTTTAATTATTTTCTCTTTTTTTCTAAATATAAAATTAAGGTCCGTTGTCACGGGCTTAACGGCTCTTAGATATATATAAAACGAAAATATTAACAATCCCCCTTTGCTCCGAGCTTATAACTGTGATAAATTTTCATTTTTGATAAAACGAACATTTTTTAGGTATTGTAGACCAAGGGAATGATTTGGTGCACAACTTTTATTGTGTTACAAGAACTATTCTTTTAAGTTTTTATTACATTTTTTTAATAAATACTTGTGTTAATGTTCATACTTGTTTGCCAACAACTACACCATATAATAGAGGCAAAGATGACCCTTTTATGAAGTATTAAAATCAAATTTTACCCCAGAAATGCATAAAAGCGCTGTTCTGAGAAGTCATATAATTAAAATTTTCCGGGGGAGGCCCTCCGGACCCTTTCCCCCCATATACAACCTTCAATAGTTAACTGCTAACGATACCATATTGTACTTGTACTGCAGTCCGGGAAAGTAAGTAGTGTAACAATGAAGAATAAAAATGAGTTAATAGAGGAGGCCCGTGGGCCCTTATACAGGTCTAGGCCGTGGGGCCCGCTCCTGCTCTCGACGGGCCTGCCCTACTTTATCTACGATTGTTAGATTTTAATAATAAATACAGAAAAAAATAATAAACTTCCTGTATGTAAGCTCGTATTTCTCTTTTGATAAAGATGACACTAATTCATTAGTTGTATTTTGTGCCGAATTAATTATTTCAGAAGGCGTATTATTCTCCTCATATTCGTCATAATCAGATATATGTATAAAATAAAATAGGAACGTATGATATCATTTTTTTTAAAACTATAGTAAGAGTTGAAATTATTACTCTGTTTATCATTTATGTTAATACTTGTGTATAATAACATTCAAAGCTGTATATCGAAGAACCAAATAAAGGCTATATTATTATTATTATTATTATTATTCGTCATAATCACTTAAATCACTCATATATCATAGATTTTTACAAAAACTCGATACAAACAGTTACTTTTATTAAATAAACATCAAATTAGTTATAATGTTAAATGTAAACTAACTCGCTAATCGTGCGTAAAGTTGAAGAATTCTTCTTCTTTACCGCGCTAGAGTGGTAAAGAAGAGGAATTCTTCAAAACTATGAGACACGCATGCATTCAAAACTGACTACAATATTATAGCTATTATATTAAGGAGGAAAAATAAATGAAAACTAACTAGTTTTGATTATTTATTCAATCAACACCTAAGCAATCCGTCAAAAACAATAGATTTGAAATGTAAAATTTTAAAGTTTCTTCTCGTCAAATTTGTAGATTTAAGCCGCGATAATGTTAAAGATTTTTGGTATTTTTAAACATCTTAGTAACAGTATTTAAGTTGTGATTGAATTGTAAGTCAATAGAGAACGAAGTTGTAAGTCTATAAGTAGAAACTTAGTAAAGTAGATGCAAGATAAAAGGGTTAAACACTGAGTCTGATAACACGAGAAGTATAAAAAGAAATCAAAGGTTCTGTTAGTTGCCACCAGAGCGCTGTCTACTCTTTATTTTCTCCCTGTGATTTTTCCTGTAAAAGAACACTCAGATTTTTCCAATTTCCATTAGTGATTTAGTTCGACTCATAGCTTGTAGGTTCCAGCTCGTTAGCTTAAAAGAAACTAAATTAAATGTTATATTTTCTTTTTTTCATTTTAAGAAACATATTTAAAAATCACGGTTAATTTCTGCATTTAAAGTTAATATAAATCGAAACTTAAATTTAATTATGTGTAGATAAATTCATAATAGTTTATCATCCAGAGAGTCTTTCATGTATTTTTAAAATTCCTTTATTGTATTTTAATTTATCACTTATTTTTATAAGTGGCAAAGTTTTTGTTTAATTTATTTTTTTAGAAATACTTTTTTTTCCTAAAGATTTTCTTTTATATGTTTTTGACTCGGAACTTCTTTAGATTGTTACTCCCTTCTATTGTTTTAGAATATAAATTACTTTGACTAAATTAAACTATTAAGACAAAGGGATAAGTCCAATGTACTTTGGGACAAAGGAATATCACACTTTTTTATAAGGGGAGTAACGGTCTAAAGAAGAACAATATGTACACCTTCTTTAGATTGTTACTCCCCTTATAAAAAAAACAGAGGGGAAACTCCCGTCTGGTTTTTTTTATAAGGGGAGTACCAATCTAAAGAAGTGCCTTTGCCTCGTCTTTAAACGTTTTAAACACTCGTTTATTGTGATTTAATTTTTGTACATATATAATACATCTAAATATTAATTGTTTAAGATATAATTTACTATTTTTAATAGTTATATAATAAATATTATGGGTATTAATGAATAGAGAGTGAATAATTAAATAAGATATTTTTTGTTTAACGAGAATTTACGGAAATTCACAATTCAGAGTCGATAAAAAAGGGAGTAACAATGTAAAGAAGGTGCACGGAATGTTCTTCTTTAGACTGTTACTCCCATTATAAAAACAGAAGTGTGTCACTTTGTCCCAAAGTACATTAAACTAATCATCCCTTTGTCTTAATACTTATTTAGACAAAGGAATGAATAAATGATAATATCCATTTATATTCTAATAAAAAAAAATATAGGGGAGTAACAATTTAAAGAAATACCCTAATACTTATAATATAAGACGCTTGACTTAAATTTAGTAATCCTTTTTTAAAACTTAATTTTTATATTCAAATCTTAAGTGAAGATAAAGAAGTACTTGCATTAAGTTATAATTACTTGAACGTATTACAATTCTTAATTAATTAAATACTAAAAAGAAGAACAAAATAAGTGTTGTGATGTTACCAGGAAACTTCAGAGCCGTTGTTAGTAAGTAATTGCACCATCTTCTAAAGATATAAGTATATTTATTTTTTTTAACACATAACATGTTTGATTAAATAAAGTGCTTAATTAATGACGCCATCTGCAGATAGATGCTGGTGTATAGCGTAGACGTAAATAAATCAAGACACTGCAAATAATAGTTATCTATGTAACAAGGCAGCAAAATAAAATTTTACTGACGAGTGATTGATTATAAGTTAGCCTCCGAGTCGGAGGCGAGGACAGGCTATGAAAATTAACCGCCGAGGCGAAGCAGGTAATTTACTTAATTGGCAATGAATACATGAGGCAGAAATGTTTCCTTTGCTGCCTTGTTGCATACAATATTTGACACTTCTTTAGATAGTTACTCCCCTTTAAAACAAAACAGAGGGGAGTAACAATCTAAAGAAGGTGTCCGGAATGTTCTTCTTTAGATTGTTACTCCCCTTATAAAAATAGAAGTGTGATATTCCTTTGTCCCAAAGTACATTTGACTAAACAACCCTTTGTCTTTAAATTTATTTAGTCAAAGTCATTTATAATAATTAAAAAAAAAAAAACTTAGGGGAGTAACCATCTAAAAAAGTACCCAATATTTTATCTACTCACACTATTTAGTTAACAAATGGAAGCCCAGGTAAATATTTTAATATTGTAACATTGCTTTGTAATAAAACTAAATTAAAATAAAACTTAACACAAACGGAAAAAACAGATGTTGTGGCACGCATTGGTAATCACTGTTTTGTTCCAGCCTAGGAACAAACTGCTTCCTCACTCTATTACAGTCTAATTTTAATTATTTTTTTCCTGCTATATCTTGTTTTTTGATTAATTAAAAGATCAATTGGAAGCAGTTGAAATTGGTATGGGGACGATCTGGGAGTTAATTTGGACAAACCACCCAAATGATTAATAAAGCAAAGTATACTTTGGAAGCTATACCTAGGTGTTAATAAACAAAAGTGTGATTGAATGTGTTCATGTAGAAAAGAGGAAAATTTACGCAGAAGGTTCATATTAATACGGTACCAATGGTGTAGCGGAACGGCGATTTTAGTTTATTTTAGTTACTTTTTACTTTTCCTCACTACTAATAGTAGGAAAAGTATGTTTTCACCAAAAATTTTTTTTCGAGATTTCAACGGAATTACCCGTTTTAGGTGTTTTTAAGACCTCCTGAGTGGTTTTCTTCATGACGAATGTATGTGTGTGTGTATGTGTGTTATCATCGTAGCGCCCAAGGTATTTAACCTAGAGAATTGAAACTTGGCAGAAAAATCAGTCCTAAGCTGTAGTGGTGCCGGCCGGAAAATCAACTTTTTCCGCCATCTTGAACCCAGTTTACTGAGTCAGCTAAATTTTTAAAAAATCGTAATAAATCGAAAATTCTACTGATCGAGTTGAAATTTGGCACGAATATGCCTCTCTGTATGACAAACAAGCCTACATAATTTCATTTTTATATCGGCCGCCATTTTGAAGTTATCAATTTTTTAATTTTTAAACTTAAGACGGTTAATGATACCGAAAGTATAAAGAGGATTTTGAGATATAGCATATAGTTGGAACCGGAAAAAATTAAGGAACAAATATGAAAAACCCTCATGAAATTCCATTAACTAGTTTAAAAGTTATAAGCGAATGTATTTATTTTATTAGTGCGATGAATTTGATGACGTCAAAGTTTGTTTACATCTGTCAAAATACCGCCAAATTCAAATAATTAAATAAAATATAGGTATTAAAAATAAAGGTTTTTTTTTTTTAAGAATGATTATAAATCAGTTAGTTTAGAACGGTCACCCATCCAAGTACTGACCACGTCCAACGCTGATGCTTCCTCCAGCTGCGAAGCAGCAGGAGAGGCCACTTTAGTGGCCTCTGAAGTGAGAGAAAAAGTTCCGAGGTACCCCGTACCCAATTTCTTATATTTATAATTTAAATATTATTATTTTTTTTCTCTCTCTCTCTTTGAAATACTTGTTAATAAAGTCAATTTCAAAATTGGGATATAGAAGGGAGAAAAGAGTTTAATTAAATGTTTAGTGTTAAAGGAACATTCATAATATTGTATTAGCTTTAAAACCGTTTCCAAATTCAAATTTCAAGAACAAAGTAGACTAAAGGTAAATTCTATGTGTTATTAAATCAATTTTGGACAGATATATTAAATTCAAATTAAAAGTAATTTCAAAGAGTGTTAATATATAACAAAATATAATTTCTCAAGAAAACAGCAGTGTTCATTTCTTGAAATGGTAGCAGAGCGTGGTTTTCTTGAAATGGTAGCAGAGCGTGGTTTTCTTGAAATGGGTTAATTGCGTCCAATCATCCATATTATATCAAAATCGGACGTGACGTTTTTAATGTAAGATGGTTCACACAAAATCTATAAAAACGTCGGGTAGATGGAAGACTATTAGTACATCACGCGTCTAGTGCGGAAAGTAGCATTTTGCATGCGAGTGTGGAGTTTTGCACCCGAGCGATAGCGAGGGTAGTAAAACCACACGGGCAGTGCAAAAAAATGCAGTTTTCACACGAGTTCCGAACCGTACTATATCTACGATTTACGATTATTAGATTTTAATAATAAATACAGAAAACAATAATAAACTTCCTGTAAGTAAGTTCGTATTTTTCTTTTGATAAAGATGATAATATTAATTCATTAGTTGTATTTTGTGCCGAATTAATTATTTCGGGAGGCGTTCCTCATTTTTGTCATAATCGCTTAAATCACCCATTGATTTTCACAAAAAAAAACTCGATATAAACAGTTACTTTCATTAAAGAAACACCAAATTAGTTTTGTTAAATGTAAACAAACTCGCTAATCGTGCGTTAAGATGAAGAATTCTTCATTCATTTACCGCCCTAAGGCGGAAAAAAAGAGGAATTTATTCAGAATTATGAGACGCGCATGCGTAATGAATTACGAGTACATAAAGAATCACTAATGTTTATACTTCGTATCAATCGTAGATAAAAATGTTTCCTTACGTCTGAAACTGGGTTCTGTCCAGGAAGTTTTCGGAGACAAAAAAAAGTTTTTCAGAATTCGGAGACAAAATAAAGTTTTTCAGAATTCGGAGACAAAAAAAGTTTTTCAGAATGATCACAATTCTCCCGCTACCTTTAATGAACTCTGAAAGCAATTATTTTAGGAAAAACATTAAAATAAAATACACGGATAATCTATTGGTAAATAGCATGCGACTAAGTAAATTTTTACTATAGTTCCAAAAGGGTAACCAGGTCCCACCGAGATTTGAACTCGGATCGCTGGATTCAGAGTCCAGAGTGCTAACCATTACACCATGGGACCTCAATGTCACCCCGCCCTTCATTTATATTATATTACTTAACCAATAGCGTATCAATTCTATTTTTAGATCTTTTGTTTTTATTCTACTTTTAGATAAAGATAAAAGTGATAAAAGATAAGATAAAAAAGTATTTGATAAATTGATATTTCTGTGAAGTGAAATACCGGATAAATATATATATAAATCAAACACCGAATTTATTTGTATTAATATATTTTTATTTTTTTAAATATTCATTTACCAATTTTTTTTATGCAGATGACGAAATAAAAATAATATAAGTTATTAATTTTTCGATTACCTTGTTGATAATCATAATAACTTTAGTTATATTCAGTAATGGTTTTAATTTATTATGAAGAATGTTTATATTTATATAATTGAAAATGAGTGAATATAATATAATTGCGAGCATAAGATAAAAAATGTTTACTAGAGTAAATAAAAATCAGGCAAACAAGTTTATGAGTCTGAGAAACAAATAGGTAAATATATATAAGGTTTTACTGAGTTAAGAAATGATTAAGTATAAACCAAAAATGTATATTTTGCTATAAAAATAACTGAAGAATTTTCGAGTTTTTGAAGAAAATAAACCAATAATTATTTATTGAATAAAGGACAGAAACAAATTAAGAATTATTAAAGATAAAAAATGTACGTGTGATTAAAATTTGATAATAATTTACAAATTATTCACGTAAATAAACTATAATGTATTGGTAATAAATATAATTACAAAAGCCTATAAATGATTATAAAAAAAGTGCATTGAATAGTATATACTTGATTAGCTGGAAATCCGTGCTTCGCAACCGAGTTGTTTTTTCAGGGGGATATAAATTTAAATTTTATTTTATAAATAATTATTATGTATAAAAATATTCATAACTTTACTTCTAAAACTCTAATTGTTATTATAAAATTACCGTTATTATATTATTTTATTATATTNACACTGGTGTCTAATTATTCTATTTAAACTACATATTGAAGAGGTTTACTTTCCACGCATTAAATGTAAGGGCTCTTTGCTAACAACACTAACAAAGTCTTGAAAAAAAAAAAAAAAAAAAAAAATTAAGTTTTCCATTTTATTGATAAACAATAAACAGATAACTATAGTAACAACATCTAACAAAAACCCAGCTTTTATCTACGATTGATACGAAATATAAACATTAGATCTCTGTTTAGATGCGTAAAAAATGATTCTTTTCTTATGTTGTATTTATTTCGCATGCGCGTTTCATAATTCTTCACCTTATCGCATCGCACGATTAGCGTTTTTGTTTACTTTTAACATCACTCATTTGCTAATTGTTTAAATGAAGTTACTGTTTATTTCTGTATTTATTTTTTTAAAATTCAACAATCGTAGATAAAGTAAGGTAAGCTACTCGTGCGAAAACTGCACTTAGCTTTGCTCGTGTGGTTTTACTACCCTCGCTGTCGCTCGGGTGCAAACTCCACACTCGCATGCAAAATGCTACTTTCCGCACTAGAAGCGTAATGTACTATTACAATCAGTTATACCCAGTCAACAATAAAATATGACACTTCTTCAGATTTTTATTCCCCTTATAAAGAAAACAGCGGTGGAGTAACATTCTGAAGAAGGTGTATGGAATGTTCTTCTTTAGACTGTTACTCCCCTTACGAGTATAAAAACAAGTGTGATAGTACATACTCCTTTGTCCCAAAGTACATTGGACTAAACATCACTTTGTCTTAATTGTTATTTAGTTAAAGCAATTTATTTTTTAAAACCACATAGGGGGAGTAACAACCTAAAGAAGTACCTAAAATATAACATTACTATACGTAACAACTATTACTTTATTCTTTAAGAGCTTTTTAACGATATGCATCAATACATCCCTATGACTTTTGTACCCCGTTAACTTTTGTACCAAAATTTAAATTTAGAAATCTCAGGTAAACAGTGACCTTCCCCTTGTTTTGATTATCAAGTGTGCAAATTTTCATAAGATCGGAATAAGACTATAGATTTGTATTAATACATACAGACCCAATAATATAATTATATTGTATAAAATAATAATAATCCTACCCACCCATAGATATAAACGCTCATTTTAATGTATAATATATACAAAATTATAACTAAGATAGAGCATAAATCATCGCATTTTATTTATTATTAGTAACTAATTTATAAATTATTTGAAACATAACGTGTTTAGGTTTAGGTGAAGCGATATAATTTTATCTATAAATTAAACTAAATCGCATGACAAAAGATAACTATAAGTTGTAGACATTATTTATCATTTTGAATGACTTCATTAAAACATCTAATTCTCAAAACTTAACTGTAACATCATCCTAAATAAACTAAAACTTTTTTTTGGCTTTTATATAGTATGTAGATAAAATTTAACCAAAGTTGTAGATCTTTTAAAATGAGTTACCACTGGTGCAACATGGTTTTCGATACGACTTACCGTTTAGCCGCAATAAGCCTCCAAAAAATTAAAGTTGCACCCACCTTGTCTACATATAAATGGCCGCTATCTTGAGTAAAGATGGTGAATCCTCCATGCAAAATTTCAGCTCTCTAGCTATTACCATCCGGGAGATACAATGATGGGTGTATGAGTGAGTGCGTGAGTTTTATTTGGCTTTTATATGTCATAAAGATTAAACAAAAAATAAAAATCTTTATCATTATATTATATTTGTACAAGCCGTCCGGGCTAAACTACAGGAATCACGGAAAAAATTACCACGGAAAAAAAGCCCAGGAAAAAATTCCCACGGAAAAAATGTCCACGGAAAGAAAAGTCCAAAATAATTAACTTTAATCGTTAATGGTAGTTTTTAATTATGATTATTTAATTTTTAACATATTTTCAAATAAAATAGCCATTCTAGGGAGAACAGAGAGGAGTTTCTACGGCGTATAGGAAGCAACTTGAGAAGGAGGAGGGCATAATATATATATATTTTTTTTTTGTTCTTGTAATGTTAGTATTGTAAATAATTATTTTATTGTAAATAATAAATGTAAGGCGGACTCTTTGTTAACAAAAAAAATAAATAAGTAAAATCCCTTTCGTTCCTATTTTGAGTAGTTGATATAGATATTTATTCACAG
>KZ652219.1:119016-152456 GCA_001010745.2 Gerris buenoi
TTAGTTGTTTTTATTTGGTACACATCTTTTACTTAGTGTATTAATTATTTTATTATATAATGTATTTATTTTTAAATTTTAACAATGAAATTGCATTTATCAAATTGAACCAATAAAATGCAACCGTTTCCGTTGTTAAATATACAACTTATTTACTGAAAAACACTGTTTGCTTGTTTCTTAATTTACGTTCCTACTACCTATCTATACCTGACCACATTGATGTAAAATGTTTTTGCTTATATAGTGTGATTAATGTTTTGAATATATATTTTTTTTTAACACAAAAAATGCTAAATAATTATGGCTTATTTTGTTATAATAATAATAAAATAAATAATACTACATCATATCTACATGATTTTAGGCTTTTTATCAATCTAGTTGGAATTTGGCCAATCCCGGGATTGGTCCAAGGATCCCGGGATTCGTTTTTATGGTCCCGAAATCCCGGGGTCGAAAATTTCGTCCGGGATTGGATTCCCTAAAAATGTCCCAAAGTGGAGGACGAAATATCGCATAGCATAAAATGTAGTTGATGTTTTATTATACCCCTGAAGACCCAAGAAAGAAAACTATATTTAATTTATTCTCTTAATGCCCTTATTGTTAAACCTGAAAATACTTTATCTTTTTTTTATTAAAAATACTGTCTGACAGTCAGACCTCCATAAAACGAACTTCTATGCAACGATAATCTCTAAACAAGATTTTTTTTATGACCCATGATTTCTCTATGTAAAGTGTTTCTATAGTAAAACATATTCTATATAACAAATTTATGTACAAAATTTTTTTTCTGGAACTATCAGTTTCGTTATATGGAGTTCTGACTGTAGATTATTTCTTGTTATAAATTTAAAAACCTTACGATTGTCAACGTTGTAGATTTTAAAATTGATTAAATTTGTTATTGTAGTAGATTTTAAAATTGATTAAATTTGTTATTGTAGTAGATTTTAAAATTGATTAAATTTGTTATTGTAGTAGATTTTAAAATTGATTAAATTTGTTATTGTAGTAGATTTTAAAATTGATTAAATTTGTTATTGTAGTAATATTATTAATATTAGTTGTTAATGTTTATTTGTAGGAGGAGAGATGTGGAGCTGCCGAGGAAGGTATGGGAGACGTGGCTAGGATGCAGTCAGAACTGGAAATGCTTCAGAACACTCTGAGAGAAGTTGCTCATGCTGTTCTTCAGCACGCTGAATCTGACTCGACTCATGTTCATCTTACTCCTCCTCAGCCAATTCCACCTAGGTATTGTAGCAATGTAATACTGTGTTTGCACACTGCAACTATGCATCGCGTGGCTCTATCATTGAAGCGATAAATATGTATTGAATATTGAAAAAATAGATAATCATGAATCATGATGAGTTGATAAATAATGGGTATAGTAGTACTACAGCGGCTTGTAGTAAGGAAACCGGGTGGTTAGAGGAATATTAAGAATGCGGGTGCATTCTTACTATTCCTCTAACCACACATCTCTTTCTTTTCAACTTTTCAATTATCATAAAATTTATCACTTTGCTACAAAAAAAAAACTCTTGCATGCCTGTTTCAATTGTGCATCAGAATGGTGTATATGAAGTTTTATTAAAATCGTTACATAGAACGTAAGATGTGGGTGAAAAGGTTTTATCTATATTATTAATGTTTAGGTGCGCTTTAATAGTTTTAGCCATCTTTATTAATTCATAGCGGTGTCGCTGCTGGTTTTAATAAAAAAAAAAAAAAAAAAATGTTCGTCTCATCGAATAGATGATGATAGAATCTTTTCCCGTCCTGAAATTCCAATTTAATTTTTTAACCTCTCATTTACACGAGCGTTGCGTGCAAACTCTTGGACGGATCACGCTGTCCAACGAACTTATCCTGAGTAATAGTAAGAGGAACACATGTATACCAAATTTCAACTAAATTGGTCAATTTTTACTCAAGTTATCGTCGGACTCGGAAACGTTACTGACAGACAGACAGACAAGATGCATAGTTTGTTGAATGTAAGAAGCTACACAATTTGTGTGAGTGAGAGACACTAAGGGATGTGACTGTGGCAGGAATTGTACCAACATCAGATATTACCTTAACTCGGCATTATGCCATGTCCTGCATCGTTATCAAGTCCCTGATAAGTCAGACGGAAATAAACAATGCAGGACATGGCATAATGCCGTTCCAACATCTTATCAACGTAATGTCTGATGTTGGAACAGTTCCTATATGCCACACTGCGTGTCACATTCCCTCGGTGTGACTCACTCACACAAATTGTATATTTACTTATACTTGGTTTAAACCTAGTAACTCTGTTGTTTAATTTTATTTGAAGGTCTCCGAAGAGGACTCCTGGAGGTGCTAGGGCTCCCACTTCATCTGTGTTTGCCGAAAGTACAATATCGGCTGTTCAGGCTTCTCTACACAAGTACAGAAGAACCATTCATGAGCTTCAGGTTAATATAGTATTTCTAGTTTAAGTACCCATTCCTTTAACATAATACACAACCACTCTTATTCATTCTTTGCTTAAGAGATTTGTTTGATCAAGAAACATTTAAATGTGGGAAACTTATAATAACCTCACTTTTTATATATTTGAGGCAGGCTTAGCCTATCCTAGGCTCGATCATCAAATTTTGTTTAGCAAATTAGTAGGCTTGAATATCTAAATTTAAGTACAATTTTTATAAGTTTTTGGTACTATTCATACTGGTGCCACGGCGAAATGCCGATTTAAAGATTGTAATTCTTTAATAAATGGCTATTATTATTATTATTATTATTCATACTACGGAACGGGGCTAATTCGGATTGTACGTGACCCAGAAATTTTTTCGAGTTGGGCCTCTACCTGGTTTTTATACAGGAGGGTTGTTTTTCTTCAGAAAATGAGCAGAGCACCGCGAAAAGGTGCGGAGCGGCTATTGAAAATTCAAGGGTACACAAAATTAAGGTTTTTAATTTAATATACGGGATTTTATCACCTAACCTCCAAGTGGGGTCACATACAACGTACAATCCGAATTTACCCAGAACGGAACGGAAATAGTAATTATAATTTGATTTGAATTAAAATTGAAATAGCAAACTCAAACTGAGCACCTAATGTGAAATGGATCATTACTACTGTTTTTACTATCATTACAGCTGTTTTTTTTCCACAGTGGATTATATTTTACCTAATCAGATTGTACGCGCGCCCACTTTAAGGTTAGGTGATAAAATCCCGCATATTAAATTAAAAACCTTAATTTTATGTACCCTTGAATTTTCAATAGCCGCTCCACACCTTTTTGCGGTGCTCTGCTCATTTTCTGAAGAAAAACAACCTTCCTGCATATATATAAACCAGGTAGAGGTAAAACTCGAAGAATTTCGAGGGCACGTACAATTCGAACTAGCCTTCTGCTTTCCTCTTCTTTTTATCCTTATTTTTACTGTCCATTTTTAAATCAAAATCGCAAAACACTGAATACTACAACAAACCGAATAACGTATAATGTATAAAAATCACAATAAACGAAGATTTAAAAACAAGAAAAGGGGGAATTACGATTTATAGAAAATAGAACCTTCCAATTTCGGCTTTCAAAAACTTTCACAATTTGTATCATAATTCCTATCAGTCGTCAATGACAATGACAGCCCATATATAATTTAGCTCTTTTGTTTGCTTTATTTAAAAAATTAACGTATATTATGATTAAAAAAAGTAAATATTAAAGAAATCGGTCGATATTGGGACATATTTGAGTCCCGCCGGGACTTGAAATATGAGCGGGACAAACTCGTCAATATCGGGACTGTCCCGCTCAAATCGTGACGTCTGGCAACCCTACTCCTTTACAATGATCCATTACTAAAAGGTTTAAGGATAAAAATAACATAATTAGGAAATATAATAACAATTAAAAACTCATATCACAATGTGAGCTTGAGATTACCTGAGATTAAATCTACCTATTATTTACAAATTAGGTTGGACTACCCTATACGGGGCATCATGTATAGAATTGGAAAAAATTGGCACATATAATTAAGTCTTTATTATATTTTGATAAAAAATGCACCAATTATGGATTCTTCTTCATTTCATAAGTTTTCTCTTATTACAATTTCCATCTTCAGATCTCTATTTTGAGACACAGCTGTATACAGGCCGATTTTGGAAATCTTGGGCATATGTATCTGTAGTAGATTATCTGGGCTTCGATGTAGCGTACCTGGTTTTTCAAGAGTATGAAATGAAAAAGAATACATAAATAATGCAATTTATATCAATATATAGGTAACACTTTTATTATGTGTGCATTATATTTGTTAGTTTTTGCATTTCTATTCATGATGCCCCGTATAGGGGAATCCAACCACAAATTATAAACATCTAAAACTGAAACATCCTAAATTTACTTTCTTTTTCTTTTTTTCTTTTTCTAAGTGCTGCTACTATTTTATCTGTAATCTAGCTTGCGTACTATTATAATTTTATTTGAACAAGAGTTATGATTTGATTAGGCATTATTATGTTATTTTTTTTTATGTTTATGATAGCAGTTTAAAATTTATTTAAATGTTTTGATTGAGCTTTAAAGTTTATAGTGTTACTAGTCATGGCTATGTGCGCGGCTTCAAGATATTTTAGTTTTGATTAATTTTTTGCGTATCTAATATTGGTATATGATGTTGCCCTGGTCTATTTTGTGATTATGACTTTTTGTATGGATGGCCATGATTGATTGCTGCTATCTTACGATGCAGGTGAAGGTGGAAGGTAACAAGGATCAGATGGGAACTATGAAGCGACACTTGGATTCAGCAGACGAGGCTAAGACGATGCTAGAAACTCGTGTCGCTGAACTCACATCGCAGCTAGACGCACTTCGTTCTCAAGCTAATCAACTCTCTCAGGAGAGAGAAACTCTTATCAAATCACTTGAGTCTGCCAGAGCTGAGAAGAAAGCACTTGATAACAACCGTATTGAGATATCCGCAATGGTAACTAGTGTTTCTCATAACTATCTTTGAAATATCTCATAAGAAATTAGTTTTAGCAGCAAAATGAGAATTTTTTGTATTTGAAATATAGCTTGAAAACTTACAAATTTATTTTTATATAAATATACTAGCCGTTAGGCCCGAGGTAACGGGCAGAATAATAAATATGGTTGAGAAAAAGAGCTGAGAGATAATTAGTTATAATTAAAATAGATATTTAAAGAGATATTTACTGTTTAAATAGTAAGTTTTATGCAGTTATAATTAAAACATTTAAATAGGAAGTTTTGTGCTCCGATATTCGTTACATAGGTATGGCGCAAATGGTTTAGTATCTGGCAGACTCCCAGTATTTATTTATTTATTTATTTTAAATTTTATTTGTGGAGACCTATCTTAGTAGTAGGTGTACAAAAGTCAAAAATCCAAAAAAATTAACACATTTTTAAACACTAAAACTTCGTTTACAATGTTTATAACTTAAACACAAATAACAAAAAAAAGAAAAAAGAAAAAAGTTCAACAGATAAACTACAAGTACAGTTAAAAGTTGAAAAAACAGAAATTTGAAGAGAGCAGAAAAATAAAAAACAAGTAAAGTTAATAATTTAAGTTAACAATGTTATACAGATAAAAAATTAGGACGAAATACAAAGTTAACAAATAAGTTAAAAAGCAGTAAAGTTAAAAATTTAAGTTAACAATGTTAACTGAAATTAAACGTTGAGAGTGAAGAATTCTTCGACACTATACAGCGGATTCTGGATTAAGAATTCTTTGGTAAATTTTTTAAACAAGTTAAAAGGAAGCTCTCTTACCTCTGCCTTAAGCTTATTAAAAAGTTTAAGTCCTAGCACACTGTGCCCAACATTAGACTTCTCAAGTCTATGTTGAGTCAGAACTATTTTGTAGTGTGCAGTAGCCCCGGGTTCGATCCCAGCTTATGGCACATCAATTTTTAACGTTATAAATCATTTAGAGGTGAGTCGTTGTTGTCGTTGTCGGGGACACTGCTCGATTATATAAAAGATAATATAATGGGAGCTAATATTGAAACCATCAATTGATCTTCTGATTTAACTGGGTCGAAAGAATCAGGTTTATCAATGTTTTGCTCACACCTTTACTACAAGCTCGTCAACTCCTGATTGTGTGAATCCAGGAGTTCTTGAACGTAATTACCACTGTACGTCTAAATTTAATCGTCTGACATGGTTATCAACGTCTTCAATCACATGACCATGACCAATGTGATCAGGCTCTAGTACTGATTCTGCCTTTTCGGTAGGGGAGAGATTAAAAAAATCTGTAAAATTTAACTTAATCAATCATTGTGTTCTGTTTACAGCTTGAAACAGTGAACAGTGATCTGGAGAAGTTGCAGAAAGCCAACTTGAAAATGAGGAAAGTCAACGAGGCATTGGAGGATGAAAAGGTTTTCCTCAACAGTGAAATAGAGAGGCTCAACAAGGATTCAGATATGAGGTAGAACGAGTTTTCACTTTTGCTTGTAGGAAAAGATAGCGGTGTGTATATATTTTTTTTTGTTTGGACAAAACTATTTTTTGTCTTTCTCTCTCTCATTCTTTAATCCATAATATAATGGCGTGCTTGGATCCACTAAGGATCCTACCACCGGCATGGAACCACAGTCGATGGATCCAAATGTGTTCAATGGATTCAGAAACAACATGATCTATTTTATCTACGATTGTTACGAAATATAAACATTGTATTTATGTTTAGATGCGTAGAAAGTGATTCTTTACGTACTTGTATTCATTCCGCATGCGCGTCTTATAATTCTGAAGAATTCCTCTTTTTTTTCCACCGCCCTAGGTTAAAGAAGAATAATTCTTCAATTTTATGCACATTTAACAAAACTAATTTGATGTTTGGTTATAAAAAGTAACTGTCTATATAGTTTTTTGTGAAAATCAATGGGTGATTTATGTGATTATGACGAATATGAGGAGAATAATACACCTCCCGAAATAATTGTGCCGAATTAATTCGGCACAAAATACAACTAATGAATTAATGTCATCTTTATCAAAAGAGAATTACGAATTTACCTACAGGAAGTTTATTTTATTTATTTATTTTAAATCTAACAATCGTAAATAAAGTACGGTACGCAACTTGGGGGAAAACAGCATTTTGCATTGCTCGTGTGGTTTTACTACCCTCGCTATCGCTCGGATGCAAACTCCACACTCGCATGCAAAATGCCACTTTACGCACTCAACGCGTAATGTACTATTGACTAACTTAATTTGTTACAGTAAATAGCATTTTATTTATTTATAGGAATTGCATGTTAGCGAGTGGAAATAATTTTGACTACAATATGAACTGTACTGAAAGTGAATGTTCCTCGGTAACATTGAATGTTTCGTCTTATTCACCTGAATCCTCTTCGCTCTGTCTGGAATTTATTCATCCTGCGCTTCCAGTTATACAAGTTTATTCTGTTGCCAAGTATCATATCCTTATCCTATTTTACCTTACCTTACCTTATCTTATCTTATTGTTAGGGTGGCCATAAAAAGGTTTAGTTAAAATCTGGACATTTAAAGAAGGGGAGGGGGGGGGGGAGTGTATAGATATTGCAACCTGGAGGAGGGCCCCCAGAAAACTTTTGATAATTTTTAGTGAAATTCGCATCATGAAGGGGTTTAAGTCCGACGTTTCGCTTCCACTACTGGAAGCATCTTTAGGGCTGTGGTGCATTGTGGTGATGTTGACTCGAAACAAACATATGATATACTGATGTCTGGTGAGAAGAACAGTGTATTTATACTGGTTTTCTAGACTGTAAATTGTACCTGGGTTTCCCAGGGGTTCCTTTACTTGGGGTGATCCTTTGTCGGGATGATGCAATCTGGCAGGTTTTGCTGATGGCAGTTAACCTTCTGCTGCGCGCCATCTAGAGTCTCAATACCGGGCGCGTGCGGTACTCAGTTCTGACTTTCTTTAACTCTCCTTAAACCAATATATTTTTTATTTAGAGGTAAAATAACAATAACTTACTACCAATTACACTTCTTTAATACAAAAAATATACTTCTNTCTAGGTACCCTCTCCCTTTTACAATGGGGGGGGTCTAAATATTAATGAAAACTAATATTAAACACTTAAACACTTAAATCAGAAAATTGCAAATAATTGTTGGTCTAAAGGAATAAAAAATACTTACATTTCTCGGCGCAAACGGCACTGAGTTCCGCTAAGTAGAGGTAGGACAAATTAATTCACGATATCGCAATAAAAAGTACTGATAAACACCTGCTAGCTATCTCTCACTCCCTAGAAGGGTTTAACAAAGGAATTCTGATAAGCCTCCTCGACCTTGAACCTACCAGTTGCGTTTTATATTTAAAAATCTATCTTGGCGGCATGGAGTACCGTCGCGCGCCCGGTAGAAGGTTAATAAATAATGAGTAAGTTAATAAATAACCTGCGGAAAATATAATTATAATGTTAGTCATTACACTCATTATTCAAAATTAATAATAATTTAAATAAAGATATTATTAAATTCACCTGTACCAATTCTTCGTTTTGTAATACCTCACAATATATAACATATTTAATAAGATTGGAAGTTTTTAATTTTACCCAGACTTTTTGGAAAATGTTCCATTTTCAGAAACCGATGGGACGCCTTCAAAACCTTAAAATAATTAGAATTTCCCATTCAAAACGGGATGTATGGCCACCCTACTTATTGTACCTTACCTTATTCCTTTGTACTACAGGGTAGACTAAACATCATGAAAGATTTGCAATATTTAATCGTGTTTTTATTTTTTTGATTATTATTAATTTATTAAGAAGACTTTGGAGATGGCCTGTAGAAAAGTTCGTGACTAACTAGCAAATATAAACTGTATAATTGTACTGTCAAAACCATGGAATTAATCATTATTTAAGCGAGCGTAGCGAGCTTCCTTCATTCAACGAAATATGCTTCATGTCTGTCTGTCTGTCTGTGTGTCTGAAACGTACGACGATAACTTGAGCAATAGTTGACCGATTTTGATGAAATTTGGTACCTTTGGTAACATGTTCATTTTACCAATGCTCAGGATGAGTTGTCGTTGGACAACGTTGTCTGTCCAAGTGTTCGCGCACAACGCTCGCGTAAACATGTGCATCAGAATTAAAATTGGAATTTTAGGACGGGAAAAAATTCTAACTTTGTCTATTCGATGTGACGAATTTTTTTTCAAAACCAACAGCGACACCGCTATGAATTAATAAATATTGTTAAAACTATTAAAGGGGACATAAAACGTTTGAAGTAAAAAAAACAAAAAAAAACAATGTTTTTTACCGAGATCTTACGCCGCTGTACTACTATCATACCCTATATCTACCAACTCATCAATCATGATTCATGATTATCTATTTTTTTCAATATTCAATACATATTTGTTACATTATAATATGCTCGCTTCAATGATAGAGCCACGCGATGTCTAGTTTATCTTATTGAGCATATTGTCACCATTGTTATATATTCTGGAAATATAGTTGGAGCAACTGCTGACACCACTAAATTATGCCCACTTGGAATATGCAAGTTAGATTTTAATAATTAGCGAAAGAGGATTTCTTATTTGATATTTCATCAGTTTGAGCAACCAGATTATACCCACTGATTACAATATTCAATTAAATTTCAATAATCAGCAAGAGAAAGAATTTGTAGAACCACCACATTAATATACCTATTAATATGGAGTTTTATTGAATTATTAGCAACGGAAGATTTTTAATTTTTATTGTAAAAAATAAATAGAAAGATATATCCTTTGTTTTCACTGTTAAACTTTACAATGTTGTTCGGTTGAATTTTTTCTCTTATAATTATTGATATTTGTAGATCATTATAATCTATGTCTATATTGAACTAATGCCATATGGTTGTTACAGGGAGATAAATTTGAGAGGGGAAGAGGAAAGAAGTAGCAGACTAAAAGAAGAACTTCTTAACACTAAAGAAGAACTTCACAAGATCTACCTGACCAAAGAACTTTTAGAACAACAGAAAGCTGAAGCTGACAGTATTCTATCACAGCTTGATAAGAGCAGGGGTAAGGGCTAAATTTTAACTTTTTTTCTTATTAAGTTTATGCCTAAACACTTATTCCATAAAACAAAACGGTTACGTTAGTGATACCTAGAATTTTTTTGGTTACCGATGACTTAAATTGATAATTGGCCGTAAGACTAAATAACCACCTCGAAATCAACGTAGCCATGTTAATAAACATTAATTGCCATGCTTAATGGCCATTAATGAATCAAGGGAAAAATAAAGTTGTGGGTTCGATCCCATACTGTAATGCTCTGATTTATATGGCTCACTAATGATCACACCATACTTGCTTCAGCGGTGCAATGTACAGAGTTATGATGTGTGAAGTGGCTACAACTCTCTACCACGGGGATAGTAAAATGGGCCTAGAAGATGGCCTAATTGCCAGGTTCAAACAAGTGGTTTTTCTACCATCTAGTACTAATACTAGGACCTTACTAGTAACCATTTAAGTTTTCTTGTGAGGGCTGTGACTAAAATTAAATTTGTACTGATAAGCCTTGAGCGTACTGATATGCTTTGATGGGTATTTAGGGTGCATGCATTAACTCCCATCAGCCTAATTATCTGGGTTCCAAGGGTGGCAATTGTCTTCCTCTACTAAAGCTTATTTAGATGTTGTTAACACGTTCATGGCGTGCGACTAATTGCGTGGCTGAGAGTGGAGAATGTGAGGTATATATAGGTATCAATAATTAAAGAACAGATAGAGCTAGGCAAGAGCGGAAAAGTGGGGTAGAACCGCAGAGATGTGCTCTAGAGGGCTAAATAGTTAAAAGAATCTGAACCACAAGGCTAGGTATTAGAAATAAGGTAGAAGTGTAGGGAAATCACACACCCCGGTTTTGTTCCAGGAACGTGGTCCGCCATGAACATGTTAAGCACCCTAATGTTAATAACTTAAAATAAAGTGTTGAATTTACTTTTGAGATAAGTACATACAGAGATAAGCTACATCTTCTGCCTAGGGATTTTTCATTAGGCCCTACGCCCTACATCTAATTGGTTTTACTTGGTTATAGCTTAAGAGGAATCCAAGGATTTCCTTATTGTAGTTACAGTATGCTCTTTATAAGTTGTGACATTTGACACTCAGATTGTCTAACCTAAATGAGGAAAAAAATAATGTCACTAGGCCTAGGGTAGAGCCAAAACTAAAGCCAAGCTACTAGGGTTGGGGCTAGTGACATTTTTGTTTGCCTAGTTGGCCCGATCTTCTAGAATTCAAAATCCTGACCTCTCGTTGGCTCCCCATCTCAATGTTTTGTAATTCCAATTCTCAAACTGTAGTTTAACACATAATCTCTGATGTGTGTTTTTTATTTTGTTGTGCCTTTTGTTGATTTCTACAATTTCTAGAATTTATTCACTGATGGGCTTGAGCTTCTACTTTTTTTATATGGCAAATCCACAAAGTTAAATGAGTTTTTTGTTTGTAGTCACGTTAGAATGTTTTGTCAATGTTTAGGTGATATAGAGGTGGAGTTAGAGCAGATATTGATGGACAAGTCTGAGATACAGGATTCTCTTTCCAAGGCTGAGGTTCAGATTAGCACTCTGGAAATTGACAAGAAAAAATTACAAGATGAAGTTAAAAAGGTAAACTAATTTTGGTCTTAACATATCAGTAATTGTATACATCTACTAACGGATGATAGTGGGAATTTTTAATATCAGTCCAGAAGATATCGTGCAAAAAAGTGTCTGACTAACATCATAAGTAAATATTTTGGTGCCTTTTAAGAATTTGTTGTCTGCTAAGTTCATCTATAAGACATAGCTTGGCAATAGGCATTTGAAAAAACAAACCAGTGGAGTGCGCCCATGTCCTTCCCTTTATGGTGGACGATGTGGTTTTCTGAGTACGAACTATGATCCTGAGTACGAACTTAGTTAGTTCACCAAAAATCAACTTGATGTTAGTTTGCCACTTATTAGGTGACCTCTTTGATTTAGAGTAATATTTGACTAATTAACCTATTAAATGACAAACTATCATCAACTTGATGAATGTCTCCTAACTAATTTTGATGATCTTTAATGAACTGAATTTAATTTTTGATGAATTTTAATGAACGGGACATGGCCACTCTCCGCCGGTTTGGTTTTTTCAAAAGCCTATTGCCATGCTCTGCCCTGCAGAGGAGCTTAGCTGACCACATATTCTTAAAAGGCACTAAAAGATTTACTTATACAGAAAATTCTAGCTTGATGATAATCAGACATTTTTTGCATGCTATCTCAATCAATTTAAGCTACGCCTTCAATTCGACTAATGTTTAGTTATTAATGTAATTAATTGGTATGTAATGAATGGGCCTGTGGGCTGGGGCAATGGTCCTAGGGTAAGTGGCTTTGGCCCAGAGGTCAGTGGGAAGTAACTTGGGGCTTGGAGCATTGGGCCTAGGTCCTAGGGCGACTTGATATTGGTCTAATAACTAATTTTGAACTCAGGATTATGAAAATCACATTGTCCACTAAAATGGGACATGGCCACTCACCACAGGGACATGGTTGCTCACCACCGGTTGGTTTTATTCAAAAGCCTATTGCCAAGCTATGTCCCGCAGAGGAACTTAGCTGACCACATATTCTTAAAAGGCACTAAAAGATTTACTTATACACAATTCTAGCTTGATGATAATCAGACACTTTTTTGCCCGCTATCTCAATAAATTTATTTTGACTAACATCTGTAAAATTTTAAAAAATGTATTATCTCAGGAATGAATTAGGCTAGACACTTCGGAGTAGTCTTTGATCTTTTCAATTGTTCAAAAGTTATAGCTGAAACAAACTTAGGTCACCATCTTGATATGGCTGGGCCAATTATGCTGTCGTCCATTTTGTTAAATTGCCTACAGACCCTTTGTGTTTGCTGAAAGTTCATACTTTTTCAATTTTGTTTTGTTTATTATATAATTAAAAATGTATTTATTATTGTTTTAGCTGGAGGATATCAAGACATTACTACAGAACCAAGTTCAAGATCAGTCAGGTGATATGGGCTCTATGCGTAAAGAAATCCTTCAAGCGGAACAACTCAGACTAGATCTGGAATCTGAGAAAGTCACCTTACAGGAGAAATGCAAGTTTTTGGAAATGGAGAAAGAAAAGGTACCGTAAAACACATATTTATGCTTTAAATTTAACTTTGTGTGAAGGCTTTCCCAGATTGTCTCGGCGGATAAGTTACTTATAAAGTGATGAACTTTTACTAATTGGATGATGAACTAATGAATGGGGGCCGGCGTGGCCAAGTGGTTAGCATCCTCGGCTCTGAAACCCCGACGTGAGTTCAAATCCCGGAGGGGTCAGACATGTTCAGATGAGTAAAGTGGTCGGATAACCCCCGTCCTGTAATGACCCAATGAGCAGTCGAACGGGATTAAAATACACTTTTTTTTTGTACACTCCCATTGTTCAAATGGGAGTGTTTCTATGATAATATGCCTAAATAGAGTAGAGATCTCACCTATCTTATTGCAATAGGATGGGACAGTGTTATAAGATAGAATTTGGGGTAAAAGGACACATCCTATTAACATATCAATAGTTTAAGCTTTGAGCTTTGTAGAACTCAGGGTCAGCTAACTAAAGACCCCTTAAAAACCGCTCAACGGATATAGGTAAATCAACAGGTGGAACTCCGGTTGTATTTATATCTTGTTGTTGCTTCAAATGAACATCCTGATGCACAACACACTCCCGAAGATGCTTCCAGCTGTGGAAGTAAAAACTTAGGACTTCAAACCCTTTTCTGAATCAAATATCTCTAGAAAACCGTGTTATTGGTTTAAACTTGTTCAAATTATTCAATTTTTTTACTCTGCAAAGCCTTGAGCTTTTTCCGAAGAAATTTATTATAGTGGCAATTTAAATTAGTTAGTAAAATATGTAGTACTATCACTGTCGCCTTACAGACGACTGCATATCAAGAGTTTCCTAGGTGTTTTCATAGAATGTATGTACCTTCTACTAACTTGAACAGAACCCTAACCAGAATTCCTTTTGACATATTAATAGTAAACTGCTCTTGGATTTTTACGATGTCTAGGGGGGGGGGGGGGGAAGGAAAAATGTTGTTTGAGCATATGCCTCTCATATGAAGATAATAGGTTTGTTCTAACAAAGCAGTGTTTTGTAGTGTGACAGTGTTTTTTACCGGCCTCCAAACTGTTCCAACCCACGCAGGAATCGTTTGCGATTTGTTTACTGTACCATCGAAACAGTCCTCTGATAATACCAAGTACTGGTTTGTATGACATGAGCAGTTACATCAATCATCTCAAATGTCAACAGGTAGATTCCCTGAGTGTTAGGTTACTTTGAATGTTTTTAATACAGTGCGAATTATAGTCCTAAACCCATTCCACCCTGACATAATTTAATTACAGTACATTGTTAATGGGTATGTATAAAACCTATCCTGAACTATTCCCGAATGATCTGTGGGGCAATGCAAAGGACAAATAAGGGGGTTGGAACAAACCTTGTATTTTCTTACCCTGTATTTTTAATGCTTTAATTACTTCCAAGTGGTAATTTATTGGCAGTATCCTGTAAGCAGTCTTATCACTATTTTAATATTTAAGTAGTCCTCTCTCCTATACAGGATATTGATATTGAGTCTAACTGTCACCATCCTAGATAGGATAGTGATCCTAACTATCACCATTCTAAAGGCAAAGTTAACTAATTGCCAATCTTGTGGTTTTTGTTTAGCTTGAGGTTGAATTAAATCAGGTTAGTCGTGAGCGTAACGAGTTGAGTTCTCAACTCGTGAGTGGATCTAAGAAACGAGAAGGTCTTGGAGAGGAGCTCACGAGAATCAAACAAAGATTGGAGCAGGCCAACGAGAATAATGCTCGAATCAATAGAAATCTGGAAGATCTAGTCAAAGACTGCGAAGACAAACAGGTATGAACACAACGGCTCTCAAAATTCTGTGACAATTCTATTCCAAATTTAGAATCTGTTGTGCATCAACTTTTGGACAGCTTGGTCCTAACAAACTGCTTAATCTATCATATGTAGCGATGACATTCTTCATGAGCCTATTTTAAAAGGAACTACCAAATTGCATTTCAACTCTTTTAAAACTAGTAAAGACCTAATTATAGATCGAAAATTGGTGGTGGAGGTAGCAGCCAAGTCAAGCTACTTGTCCACCATGAAGAATCGTTTGACTTTTCTTCACTACATGATGCAAGCACTTGATTTGATCTGAACTGCTTACACAATTCAAGTTGAATATTCTACAGGACTATTTTTTGCTTGAATTGTGTAAACTCTTATGTAGCGATGAACGGCATTCTTTATGAGCCCGTTTTAAAACAAACTACCAAATTGCAATTCAGTCTGTGTTTACGATTATAAAATCATTTTCAAACTAGTAAAAATAAAATAATCATTATAGATCATAAAATTATGAATATTTGGTGTAGGTGGCCTTGGAGAATAATGAAAAGGAGATCCAGAGGCTACAGGAACTGCTGGCATCACTGAGAGCTGAAAAGGAATCCCTAGAGTCAACACTGTTTGACGTACAGACGAGTTTGGAAGCTTGTGATAACAGGAGAGGTCAACTTGAGAAAGATCAAAGTGATCTTCTTATCACTCAGGTATTCCATTTGTCAATAATGTTGCATTTATAGATCTAGTTTTTACTGGTAATCGATTTTTAAAGCTTTATCTCAAAATTATGGATCTATGTCTGTGGTTTTTAGGAGTCTCTGCGTGGCGAGATAACTCGTTTGAAAGGAGAGTTGGAGAACTGTGAGAGGCGAAGTCAAGAAACCAGGACAACTCTGATGCAGCAGGCCAGCACCATGGAGGGTGAATTCAGACAGACCATTGCATCCCTCAAGAGAAAACACGAGGAACACATTCACAAACTAACTGAAGAAAGGGTAATCTTATGGTGCATTTACACTTGTATCTTCGGATATTCATCTTGGAAGATAATGTCCGAAAGTGTTGTGTAAATTGTCTTTACAGTAGTTGAACAACTAGACTTAGTGCGTTGACAGCGTGGGAAAAAAAAGCAAATAGGGGGACGAGCCAATGAGAGTTTGAGATTTTCCCCGACAAAAGGTCGGGCCAACTAGGCAAAGATAAATGTCTCTAGTGGAGGGGAGAGGTCATCTGGAAAAACGCTGCCCCACCCTTATCCACAGACCTAGTGGCTTTATTTTTTCCCCCAGAGAGGTTGGCCAATCTGTGTGACACTCATTTTTCCTCGCTGTCAACGCACTAAGTCTAGTTGTTCGACTACTGTAGTTTTAATTTCTTCTTAAGTCTTCATCAATGATAAACGATGAAGGAATTAAACCTCCTTCATATGTTTGATGAAAGCCTCGTTCCTCAAACTGATGGGACACATCCAGAGTGCAACTGTAGTGACAAATATAAAAATATGATGAGCTGCATTTACTATTCAGTGTTCCTCAAGACTGCATCAGAGTCCACCTTTGCAGCTTATATGATATTTTGTTTTTAGCGATTGTATTGTTTCATTTAATTTGGTTATGTCAATCAATGTCATTCAAGTGGCAAGAGAAACTCTTGACATTGATTCTTGAAGCATATCAGCAGTACGAATGCTTAGGAAAAACTAGTACATTGATTACAACGATTTACGAGTGAACTTAAATGATTCCTATACACTTCTAAGTCCACGTCAGCCCATTTTTCTAACAGACTTGTCAAAGCTCTCAGACTTCTTCTCTTTAAACCATCTTGGTTTCATCCACTAACTTCTTTGAATGCCGCTACTATATTTGACAATAATTCAATTCCATTATTCAGCTCATTAATTAGTCCGTGTGAGATTTAAGTCAATGGGTGCTCACATAATCCTTTCATTGCTTCTCAACCGATATAATATAATTTATTAAAACGAGGAACACATCAAGAAAAACTCATACTCAGATGAAACTGCCTAAACAAGGATGATTGACTTTGGAAAGTTCAATCTAAATGTACATCAAAAGTAACAGTGTTAATTCTACTTCACTGACATTAATGTTAGCTTCCTACGTTGCTTTGTTAACAATTTAAACTCTAACTTTGCAAATTGATGGGGAAATTGTAGTCCAAATTTTGAAAATGACTATTTATGATATCAGAATTTTCATAATGATAAAATGCTGAAGTAAAAATAAAGCTTTAGGTAGAAAAAAATTAAACAAAAATGTTAAAATTTACTATAACATCTATAGATTTTTTTTTTTTTTTTCCAAATCTTGGGTACATAATGCATGTGGAAAATTGTTAAGGTTTACATTGTAACTAGATGAGATGAGGAATGTGATTAATCTTGCTCCACAGCTTAAAATTGAGTTGCGAAGTTACTCTAGAATGTGATAAATTAGTTTTTTTTGGAACGAAGTTCCTTATGGCACGTTCTGGGCCCGGGAGTAAATTCGAAAAAACTACCAAAATCACTGTCACGCAAAATCCGTCATGAAATTTACCGATGGCGATAACTTGTGTAAAAGTTGACCGACTAAGTTGAAATTTGGTACACATGTTCATTTTACCAATGCCCAAGACAAGTTCGTTGGACAACGTTATCCACCCAAGCGTTCACCCGCAACGCTCGCGTAAACGTAAGCGTCAAATTAAAAAATTGGAATTTTTGGACGGGAAGAAATTCTAACCTCATCTATGTAATGAGGCAAACACCTTTTTCAAATACATTTTTTTAGTAAAACGAACATTGACACTGCTATGAAGTGTTAAAGATTGCTTAATGTATTAAAGCGGACAAAAACGATTAAAACAAAGAAAATAACCTTTTTACCGATATCTTACGTTCTAAAGTAACGATTTTAATGAAACTTTGTATACATCACCTATAGTACAATTGAAACAAGCACGTAAAATTTCAACCTGATACAAGCAGAATTTTTCGTGTATTAATGATTTATATTTTTTATTTTAATATTTGATTGGAGTAATTTTGCTGACGGGGTATGAGAGGACAGTTCTTTTTCGTTCTACAACCATCTGCTTTAACTATAAATTTATGATTAACTTTTTTCTACAAGTTAGTTTCTTTTAATTTTGTCTCTTTTCAAACTCCACCATGTGTAAGTAGTTATTGCTGTAATTTTATAATTTATATTTAATGAAAAGGGTAAGGAACTTTGTTCCTACCGGGTGTCCCATGACACCACACGTATTTTTTTTTAGAAGTTTTTTTCATACTGTGTTTTAGGAGCAAGTTCGCAGGAGCCTTGAGAAGAAGCTGGAAATCACCATTTCTTCAGTGAGTGGTGAGAAAGATGGTGAGATTAGACTGCTAGAAGAGAAGATGGTATCGCTGCAGCATCAGATGGACACTCTCTGTCAGCAGCATGAGGAAGAGCTCCTAAGAGCCGAGCAGGATAAGCAACAAGCCTTGCTCATAGGTAACTCTATTCTATTAACTTCATTATTAAACTTCTGCTCAAAAACACTTTTCACTTTTAATACTTAAAACGAGCCTACAACCGACAACTAGTGAATCAAAACATTTTAAAAATATCCATAATGTAAATCAATGTGCCTCTACTTCTAACTGTTTCCAAAGAAGCATCAATTTACCCATTTTCCTTCTTTAAGCAAGTTTTATCCTCTTGGATGAAGTTTTGAAAAATCCTTTCTTAACGCTGGAATGCTAATGGAAGTTGAATCGACGAGCATAATTTGACCCTTAACCTCCACTCTGACATGCGAAGGTGATGGGTACCTTATTCTTCTGCAGTGCTTGAACTGGTCTGTATCAGACCTGCCAGTGTAGCAGTATAAGTCCTTTTGAGCCTTCACTCGTTTTCTGGTGAAGGTTTTCTTGTTAAATTCCTGTCAAAGCTCTGTCGTCAATTCGACTAACGTTTAGTAGAGGCTAGTGGGCAGTAGCATGGAGCTTTGGGCCTAGGTCCTAGGGCGTGTGGCTTGGGGCATGGGGCCTGGTGCAGTAATGTTCACATAATTCAGATGTATTCTGATGTTCCTAATAACTTATTTTTCATTAAATGTTCGTATAGCTCATTTAAAAAATCTAATAATGAGTTCTTAATAGTTTTCTGCTTTTAAAAGTGTAGTTTGAACCCAAAAATTTTATTTTCTATGTATGTTAGTCAAATCGATGAAGTTTTAGTGTTACTAGCCATCCAATTACCATTATTATTCCAGGGTTAATAAGGGCTTATGTCCTGAGGAGAAAATGAAAATAATAATTCATGGCGCAACAACCTGTGGCTAATACAATCATATATTTATGTACTGGATGTCACAGGGTTTGCTTGTCTGTCCGCGTGTCTTGAGAAGTATTCCCAAAATGTCTTCTTCTTTGGAGGAAGGGGTTGAGTTTGTTCACCTCATCATCACCCCCTTAGAAGTCAAAATTTATGAAATTTAAATTCTAAAAAAGAGGTGCTGGCCAACATTTCAATTTCTTGGATGCCTAGATCCAGTGAATGATAATAGTATGCTGTTCTTCGTTGAATAATATTAATTTTCATGTTATAGCTCACCATGATCAGCAAGCCATCCAGGAAAAACTGGAGGAACTGAAGAGAGAGTTTGAAGGAGAAAAGGCTGCCTCGGAGAGATTGAAGAGAGATTCATCCTCTAAGGCTGAGACGGACCGTGGTATTATCAACCAGCTTAGAGACAATGTCACTCTACTTCAAACCAAGTTTGAGCAGATGAGGTAAATGCCGATTTAAACAAAGGATGTGAAATTAAAAGAGTCATTTTATATTCCCCATTTATCCTGCATATTTTAAAATTCCCGCCATTGTGTTTCAGAGAGAATACAGAGAAGGAACGTAACTTGCTGGAGACTCGTTTGGTTGAAATGATGAAAGAAAGAGACGGAGAGATGCAGAACTGCGAGGAAATGAAACTACAGCTTCATCTTGCCGAGGACAGAGTCGACTCTCTTCAGGCTCAACTTACTGATACAAATCACAGGCTTAAAGACAGTCAGTACTTCCTCAACATTGAGTCTTTGAATATAAACTCTTTAAGTTCTTCAATTTCCTTTTTTGAGCAAAAGATTGATTTTAAAAATAAGACTATCAAGTCAAGTTTGCTACAAAAGTGGCAATCTTTTTATGCCAATTTTTATACAAAATTGGCAAACTGATTGCTACTTTTTTAAACCGCTTGGTAGCTATCAGAGAAGAATAAAATGAAAACATACAAAATACTTTTACCGTTGCGTATAAAATTTGGATTTCCGTAAACAGAATAATAAGAGTTAGTATTAAAATTATGGTGTGAGGTGTATCAGATGGGTGGTAACTTATCTGGCTTAGTCTGGATTAGGTGGTAGGCTAAAAATCCTCAGGTCGGTGGTTAAGGAAGCTGATACCAGTTATGCTTAGTAGTAACATAGACTGGATGACTGTATAGTGGGTAGGGAATCCAATTCCGGACGAAATTTTCGATCCCGGGATTTCGGGACCGCAAAAACGAATCCCGGGATCCCGGGACCAATCCCGGGATTGGCCAAATTCCAACTAGACTGATTAAAAACCTCAAAGCATGTTGTTAGGTGTAGTGTTATTTATTTAATTATTATTTTAACAACATAAGCCATATTTATTTAGCATTTCTTTTGCTAAACAAAAATATTGATTAATATTAATCACACTAAGAGCAAAAACATTTTACGTCAATGTGGTCGGGTAGGTAGGTAGTAGGTACACTATTTACACACAAGCTACATAGTGGTTTTTAGGCAATAAGTTGTATATTTAAACTGTTGCATTTGTACAAATAAATGCCATTTTCTTTTTAAAAAACAAGTACATTATATAATAAATTAATGAATTATTAATATACTAAGTAAAATATGTAGGTACCTAATGAAAACAACTAATCATCTCGTAATACGTTTTAGCAACAAACAAAACTCTGCATACTTGGCATGCTTATATACATATAATTTTGAAAGTATTAATAAAAAAATATATTTAACATTCTATTTCCATTTTAAAATAGAGCCATTTTTTTCTAATTGTACTTAAAAGTTTTCTTTAAAGTTGTGTAAGTGTAGCTGGAGCTGGATAAATACTTTGCTCTCTCTTAATACCTCCTTCAGTCCACATATTAGTGATACATAGATTATTAGTAATATTTCCAATATTAAAGCTGATTTTTTAGGGTGTTAGCTTTGTTGACTTCTTAAAGAGTAACTACTTACTTTAAGTAGGTACTACTTATAACTTACTTCTTAAAGAGTGACTACCTTAATGAGTTAAAGTAAAAAAGATAAAAATACTAAGAAATTAAGCTTGAAAACTCAATGGTCGCAACAAAAACTATTAATCCCTTGACTCAAAATTATGTGAAATGATCTTTTAGTGCTATACACTCTTAAACTTCAACCTTTTGTACTACAAAAGTTTATTATTGTTGTAAAACTATGATATTTTTTAAAAAATATTACACATTTTTATCTTTATATAAATATAGTTTATGTAAATATTTTGTGATGTTTTATAGTTGAGAATAACAGAGACTCGGTGATGAAGGAATTGAACGATACACGGAGACAACTTGCTGACGTTGGCTTCGAGAAAGACAAGTACGCTAATTCTAATAAAGAACTTAGAGAGCATGTGAAGCGAGCAGAGGGACAGAGACGAGAACAGGCTCGCCACCTTGAAGAATCTAATCAAAAGATAGCGAGTGAGTGTTCTCAAATTTAGTGTACTTAAAGTGATTGTCGAACAATATCTGTAACACTGTACACTTTGTTTTCCGATTATCCTCAACATGGATTTCTATGTCTTCCATTGGTGACTGCGTCATGATTTGCCTCCAGTATAGTTGGGGAAATTTGAGTCGCCATGGGAATGACAAAAAAATCCAAAGCTTACTTTACTAAGATATCCTAAACATGTAAAGCTTTTTCTCAATGGTTTGATGAAAGCCATTGAATAAGTCATACAAACATAAATAAACCATACAGTATAACTTGGTGCGTAGGCTTCCGTGGGTAGACTCGTAATAAACAGCTGGGTTTTCCGGTGAAATCCGCGTCACGAAGGGGAATTTGAGGATATACGAGTACTTGCTTCAGTCAACAGGTATCACAACAGGGTAGTAAGGGAGTCTATCAAGATCGAGAAACAACCGGAAAACATCAACAGAGAGGATGGTTTCACTCTTTCCCGGACCTGGAAACCGCTGGTTAGCACCTGTGCACCAAATAATAAGCCCTAACTTTTACATTCTGTTATTTTAGTGCTCTGCAATGGTTTCACCTTAACTATCTTGAATTAATAAAATATATTACGTTCTAAAAAAAAGATAGTTTAGGTGAAAACACTGAGAGGCACCAACAAAAGGTTATGGGTCTTGTACACTTCCACTCTGCAGTGAATGTGTGCTGACCCCATAATCTTTTAGTAAGTAGTTTGGGTTGTTTCCTTATTAAATGATTCTTATTGGTAAGTAGGGTCTAAAGGAAAAACTTAGAAGCTCACTTTTGTGATATTTCGACCCCTCTTTGGGTCATCTTCAGGCTGACTAGAAGATTACTATTTCATCCTTTAGTTTTTATAATGTTAAATTTCCTCTGACCTAGGTGGCTATTGTCAATTGTTTTGATATGTTTCCTCAAAATTCCATAGATATCCTATGATTAATAAAGTGTGACTTGTAACAAATAATTGTACTGACAATCATAGGATATCTATGGAATTTTAAGGAAACATATCAAAACAATTGACAATAGCCACCTAGGTTAGAGGAAATTTAACATTATAAAAACTAAAGGATGAAATAGTAATCTTCTAGTCAGCCTGAAGATGACCCAAAGAGGGGTCGAAATATCGCAAAAGTGAGCTTCTAATTTTTTCCTTTAGACCCTACTTAACAATAAGCATAATCTTTTATTGGTGCCTTGCAGTGGATTCATCTTCTCTGTCTTGAATTAATAAATTAGTTGTACACTTCTTTAAGTTCTCAAACAAGACAGAATATGTTGACCATCTGATTTTATCCAGTTGAAATAAATTTACCCTAACATGTTATTACAAACCCTTATTCATAATGTAAAAAATAAGTATGCCTTGAAAAAATGCATGGGATGTAATGAGATGATTTTCCTGTTATGTCTTTTTCTGCTCACTTAAAAGTTTCTCAGTTTGTCTTGAAAATAGTTTTCTTTTAAGTTAAAATGGTTGGTTAATTTGTATTTTTCAGTGCTGGAAGACAACAGGTCATCTCTGGATGCGGAACGTGGAAGACTTGTAACTCTGATGAGGGAACTGGAAAGGAATCTGGTGGAGAAGAAACACGAGGCGGCTAGTCTATCTGAAGAGATGGGACGTCTGAAGGGACAGATGGAAGTCAGGGGTACCGAGGAGAAACAGATGGAGGCAAAACTAGAAGCACAGGCTGAAGAAAGAGATAGAGCAAGACAGCAAGCTCAGCAACTCTCCAAACAGGTAAACTTTTAACTCCGATTTCATTTTTTATTCCGTTTAAAACAAGATGAGAAATTCATCATGTTTAAATTAACATTACAGTTTAGGAGACAGCGTGCTAAAAAGTGTCTGACTTAACATCAAGCTAGAATTTTGTGCACTAGTTAATCTTTTGGTGCCTTTTAAAAATGTATGGTCGGTTAAGTTCGTCTGCGGGACATAGCTTGGCAATAGGCATTTGAAAAAAAAAAAATAAATAAAAAAAAAAAAATAAAAAAAATAAAATAAAATAACCAGTGGAGAGCACCCATGTCCCACCAGTGACAGTGATTTTCATAATGCTGAGTACAAAAATAGTTAGTACCCAAAAATCAAGTTGATGTTAATTTGTGACTTGTTAGGTTAGTTAGTCAAATATTACTCCAAAGCAAAGAGGTCACCTATCTAGTGACAATCTAACATCAACTTGATTTTCGGTCTTTAACTAACTTTCTTCTCAGGATTATAAAAATCACAATGTCCACCATAATTGGAGGGACATGGCCACACTCCACCGGTTTCTTTTTTTCAAATGCCTATTGCCTAGCTTTGTTCTGCAGATGAATTTAGCCGACCACAGATTCTTAAATAACACTTAATGATTAACTTTTGTACAAAATTCTAGCTTGATGTCAGCCAGACACGTTTTTGTACGCTATCTCCTGGACTATTAAATGAAAGGTTTGTCTCAGAATAGTAAAACTCAACTATGTCATCTCAATACAGAGCTGACTGAAGAAATTTTGTGCTCCAAAGTTTGATCCCCAAATCCTCCTTAAGCTTAAACAGATCATAAGTCTGAGGTTTTTTGTTGAAACTGTTTTACTCTTTTTACCCTAAGGAAGGAGCTTATGCAGAAGCTCCAAACTGGTCCTTTGCAATTATTTAAAATACTATTGTATTTGTAATTGATTTTATGAGTGCCATGATCAATAATGATTTATTTATAAAGAGAAGATTTTGGCTAATGTCCTTTTGATCATTTGTGATGCGGAAGTCTCTGGGCCAATTATTTTCCAATGATGAGAATATTTCTCCTCCTTACCCACTCTTGCTAAATGTAGAATGTGTCTTTGAGTGCTAAAATTCATTTCGACAGAGTTCTATAAGTAGTAATTTTTTCCTGATTATTTAAAGCTTTTTGCTTTGGCTTTTTCCATCGGTGCCTTTCTACCTTTTGATGTAGGTTTAAATCTAAGCTATTTTCTTGTACAGTAGAGGTTACTCGGGTATTATTGAGTTCCCTTTTTTAAGACAAAATTCCAGCTTTTAATTCCTGTGCAAGGGGTATACAGGATAACTCCTACAGCTATGGTTTATTAACGATTGCTTTATTGTTTGTTTTTGTTTCGGATTAGGTACAAGAGTTGGAAGGTGCTTGTGAGGCTCTAAAACAAGAGGTAGTGAAGACTCGAAGTAGAGGAGATGAGGATGTAAGGAGGTGGGAGAATAAACAGGCCGAACTTCTTATTAGATTAGACGAATCTAGAGGTATGGAGAAGAAACTACACGATCAGGCTCACAACCTGGAGGTCTGTCTTGCTGACGCCACCCAACAGATCCACGAACTTAAGGTAGATATCCATTCCAATGTCATCATAATTGTTTTTTTACAGGTTTTTGGAAATTTCCACTCTTAGATACCTATTGTATTTTAGACAAAATAATGGATGTTAGTGTTATTATTTGTTTTATCAATTTTATATTTAATTTATCTTGTTGTATACATATCAAATACGTTAAAATGCTAGTTTTCTTCTCCTCATAATACTGCCTTAGTTGGGTTCTCTGGGAGCCAGCATGGCTAAGGTGCTCTAGAAATCGCCCGTCTATTAATAAGTCGAGGAGAATCAAGGTCATGGGTTCGATCAGGTGCCATAGCAGTCTGATTTAAATAGCTCACTAATGATCACACCATACTTGCTTCGATGGTACAATGTACAGGCATGATGTGCCACCATGGGGTTTGTAAAATGGGCCCAATGTGGACTGAATGTTCCTCCTTCCTGTCTAGCCACTACTACTACTAGTCGGGTCCTCTTCTACCTTGTGGTGTCGAGAAGTAGTAGTAGTAGTAGTCTAGTACTTCCTACTAGAACGGGTAGGACGAACCATTTGTTCGAACCTTTCAATTAAGCCATCACTTAGGCCCTTTTTACGCCCCATGGTGGAGAGTTCCAGCTACTTCATACATCATACATTTGTACATTGTACTGCCGAAGCGAGTATGGTGTGGTCATTAGTAAGCTATATAAGCGTGGGTCAAAGTGTGGGGAAAGAGTCCCCAAAAAAGGGTGTCCCTCGCCCTGCTCCGTCCTCGAACCATAGATACAAATTACATCATCATGACACGGATTGACCCCACATCAAAGAGTGGGGGAAGAGTCCCCATAAAGGGTGTCCCTCGCGCTGCACCGTCCACGATTCATTGATGCAATTAAAAGTATCATAGCACGGGATCGAACCCACGACCTTGAGTTGCCTCTACTTATTGATAGTTGAGCAAGCGCCTTAAGACGCTCGGCTAACCTGGCTCTCTATTGGTGTCGAGAAAGACTATTTATTTCTCCTATATGCTAACAAGTTTTGGGCATGTTAAAGAGGTATTGTTCGGGGTGCATATAGTTTGAGGCTCAACCTATTAATTTGAAAATTTAGTGTCCTAAGGTCTAGAATGCTTCCATAAAACTTTTCTCGTCTTGTTCCTGTAACTTACCCCTTACACAGCTTATCGCTCTACTTTGTTGCAGGCTCGATTGGGAGGTTCCGAGGGGAGAGTACGTGCCTTGGAAGCTCAACTCGCTCAACTGGAGAATACAAAGCGTGAGACTGACCAGAGACTCAGCTCTGTCGGTTCCATACTGAGACGCATCGCTGGAATACAGCCTGACGGCTCTCTTAATCTGACGTACAAGCTTCTCTCTCCTACGAGAAAGTGGAGTCCAGGAAGATCGACTTGTATAGACTCGGAGACAGGAAGATCCGATCCTCCCTTCGACGTAGATCCTGAGGCTGTTAGGAAGGGTGTCAGATCGCTTATGCACCAGGTAACCGGAATATCTAAAAATGCTTACAGTTTTAATTCTTGTAACTTCTACTAAAGGTTGAACAAAAAGTAATGGCATTCGGTAATTACTGTAAAATTAGCTCTGTTTAAAATCGTAACTCCTGATTATTGCTAAAGTCAATACAGTCTGATGCTAGAGGTCGACCAAGAAGTCATGGAAATCTGAGGAGTGCGCTAGTGTCGTCATGTACAGTCAGTTTTTAGTAAAATAGATCACTGTCAAAAAACACAGTGTTGTTCTTTGGTTATTAATCATTTTATTTTTTTAACTTCTATATTTTTTGCCACAGGCAACACTGTACCTGATAAGAAATCACTTCTACTATACGATAATATCTTTATATTATTATTTATTGATTATTCCTCTTTATTTCTGAGTTTGATTAACTTACTTAATCAAACTTTTTATTTCATCCCCGTTAATTGTAGCGTCCTTTGTATTTGCATCATCCCGTTGATTTGTGGATCTTACGAAAATCGTTTAGGACAGTTGTGACTATAACTCGAACTCGTACTGTATAAAAACAAACAAAACAGGAAACCTAACAGATTGGAAACCTTCTTGTTGTTATTCGTGAGATTTGACAACTAGAATAGCACCCGACTATACTGACTTCGGCAATACTCGGAAGTCCCGACTTTAAACGAAGCTAAGCTTTCAGTTTATACCGTGTTCATGACTTCTTGGTCGACCTCTAGTAATTAATATTTTATAATTAATTTTATGACAGCTCTCCTTGACTATTACTGTAAAATTTCAGCCCTAAATTCAGCCTGCGTATTATATGCAAGATTTTACAGAAATCAAAATAAGAACGCAATATAGATGTTATCAAAAATAAAAGACCACAATGTGTTTTCTACAATCAAAATAATAAATGCATTTCACATGCACTACATTTGATTTTAAAAGTGGTCTATTTGATTGAAAACTAACTATACATGATACAAAAACTGCAACACTAGCGCACTCGTCAGAGTGCTATCAATTCTTGCTTTACCTTTGATTCCCTCCCTAGAACTTTTGCACCAAAAATAAAATTGAATTTTTTTACTCTTTTGGTCCAAAAATGTGTAGATAAAAGTTTCTCTGCATCTGAGAAGCATAAAGCAGAAGGGTCAAATTCTGAGGTGAAATCAGTTTTAATTCTAAAGTGTGTGGTAATGCTTACACAAGAAAACCATTGAGCTTTTTCAATTCCACTTCTGGCTGTTTTTATTTATTTATTTATTTTTTTATTTATTTAAACCATATGAGTTGTTAGTCTTTAGAAAAGTATATCTTTGCTTCGGAGCTTACCGAAGGTAACGGAAGCTATGTGATCGTTCGAAAGAACGAACCTTTTTTATGTCTCTGGTTTTTATTTTTTACATAATAGTACAAAAATATTCTGTGGGGACAATCGTGTTTGAGACAATTTTTTTTAAGTTGTCAGACTGATTTTGAAATTATTTTATGTTTATTGTTGTTTCAACTTTGATATCTATTGCGTGTAATCAGGTGGCTAGAATCGAACGGGAGAGAGATGATCTGAAGATGGAGTTAGCTGATTCTAAGAGACAACACAGGGAAACAGCAGAGCTTGCCAAGAAGCACGATCTTAAAGCTGGTAAACTAATATTTATAACCACGTACTAATAATATTAAATAAGTAAGATGTGCTTCACGTTAGTGAGGCGATAATTGTCAGTTTCTGTACGATTACATTAAAATTATTAAGTGTAACATTTTAATATTTGCATATTCTTTTTCTACACTTCAAGACCTTTAAATTGATGTATAACATATCATTGTGAAAAAACAAAGCCCATCTTAAATATATTAAATGTGAAAACCCCAAAAAGTGTACAGTGGTCACAAATGCTAAGATGCACCTGTGTGCAGAATTTCATGTTCGTAACTATAGTAGTTTATGGATTGAAACATGCCAACGAACAGACGCCAATTGACAGATAGACAGAGCTGTTATATAAGGTTTCTTTTTGTACTTTGTAAAGAAACCTAATAATCTTAGAAAGGGGGAAGGAGTGAAGTTTAAAACCTTGGCATTAAAAAGTTACTCAAACTTTGGTGAAACCTTGGCTGGTGTTGGTTCCAATAAACAAAACATACTTGATATAATTAAAAAACCTTAGAAAGGGTGGAGGAAGTGAAGTTTAAAACCTTTGCACAAAATTTTGATAACAGGTGGCGCCTCCAAGCAGCAGAACATAATACTAAACTATCGTGTTGTTATCAGTCATTTCTATTATTTCACCTTATAGCTTATCATTATTATAACCATTATCAATATGTGTTTTTTTTGTTTTTTTTATTTTATCTTTTTCTTTATATAATTCTTGCCTAACTGTACACAACAGATCTAGCACTCAAGCGAGCAAGGAAAGGGAATGAACGAAGATAATGAAAGTAGCAGGTCACTAATAATTGAATGAAAACGAAAAATAAAGTTACGCTATTTCTTTAACAGACCACCTAGACTTAATATCCAAATCATTTAAATGCTTGATTGTGTATCATTACTGCAAGGGATACCGATATTTCTCTTAAAAATAACAATAAACTTTTTTATTAAAATTATAAAGCCTTTTGTTTTTAATTTTATATCAAACAAAACAAAGTAGTGCCAATTTTTATTTGATGTAAAGAAGTTAGTAATAACACACTTTTTTTTTTTTTAGACAGATTTAAGAAAAAATGTTATTTATTTTTTTATTTAATTCTCTAGAAAAAACAATTATATTAGTCCAGGAGATTGCGTGCAAAAAAGTTTCTGATTTCGCTTGAACTAATTGAGTTAGATAGGTACGCAAAATTAGTCAAGAGCTAGAGCAAGAAACTTCTAAAAATGGTTCTAAGAGAATAAATAAATGCAAAAGCACCACCAATATTAATTCACTGGAAAATTTGTCAGTTGAATCTTACCCTATGAATTCTTATCTCATCCTTATTTCTACTAATTATTTTTGTTGTAGAGAAATTATTTTTGTTTGATAGAAACACTTTTATGAGAAGAGTTCATGAGGACATAAACCGACTGTACTTTTTCTATTCATTTGTCACTAGAAAACCTAGAATAAAAAGAGGTTGAAGAGTTTGGTTTAATACAGGGTCAATCTAGTAAGTAACTGAATACTAAGTGTTTTACTTTCTTTAGAAAAAGCTCCTTTTTTACTTTCGCTTATAAAGAGAAAGTATAGTGATGCGCGAAAATTCAATTTTGAGATTTTGATGGATTTACACGTTTTGAGGTCTTCTGAGTCCAAAAAAGTGGTTTTTCTCTGCACAAGTGTCTACTCAGTGCCTGAAGCCTAAACTACTGGGCCAATTTTTACGAAATTCGGCATGCATGTTCAGAAAAATCATACCCCGAGGCAAAATCAAGTAATGAATTTTAGCTCCAAATTTGGGGTCGCTACCCTTCAAAAACTCAGGGGAAAAAACGATTTCTCGAACACAGTTCCGACGATTTTGGTTAAATAATTCTAAAATGTAGTCCATTTAAAATACGAATATAACAATATAAACCATTTTCCCTGGAATAATCTAGTCTACTGAGAAAATAGCTTAAAATCTGGGTTCGATTCCCCCGCCAAGAGAAGTTATTTTTATGATAAATGTTGATGAAATGTTCAATAATAATTAAATGTACATATACAAAAACTAACAAATGAAAAAAAGTGGGCTAATTAATTATTAAATCGTATATGAGAAAGTTTTTCTGAGCTGTCTCGGACCAATTTTTTTATTTAGGGACAGAGGTAGGTAAGAAATTGCTTCATTGAAGTACTTATCTATCTGATTTTGAGAAACAGTAAAATGATGGGCCTCCTTCCATTCGAGCATCCATGATTTTTTTTTACATTTGTTGATTTCCTTTAGTAAAACAAGGCCCAGCAACCTTCTCTAACCCCATGCTTTTGATGTATTTAAACAACTTCCTCATGCTCCAGGAATTCATCAATTTCTCTATTATTGTGGATTCTCCCACCCTTGAGCCTCTCTCACTACTTCAAAAATCTTCCTAATTATTCTTTTTTCAAACACTCTTAGCTTGTTTGTATCACTAGCCAGTATTCTAACGTACCTCTTGATTTATAAATAAATAAAAAAATCCGAAGGGCTTTTTCGGCTGACTTAGACCATGAAGTGTTGTCAAACTATTACTATGTCTATGACTACGTTCACACATCGTTTTGAAAGTGTTTCGGATCCAATTCGTTTTAAAAACGATCCGCATTCATACAACAAAAAATACAGGTGATCGAAATATTTGTTTTCGATATTTCATAACGGTGACGTCACGAGTAAAACCTTCTTTCTTGTTACCTAATAAGTCCGTGTATTTTTACATTTTTATTTACAAGTTATTAAAAGTTTTTACAGGTTCTTTATAGTTTTAACTTTTTTTAAATAATTTTTTTGCAGTTTAAAAAAATAAATGGAAGCTTGCGAAAGTAAAGAACTTGAAAAGTAGAAAAGAGTAAAATAACCTGATATCTCGATCCCCTCCACGACCTGTTCACACGAGCGTTTTTAATTCCAATTCCCCATTCCGATTACGTATTTTTGGTGGAGCGGATCTAAACCTATACGATCCGTCGATCTCCGTTCATACAGCGTTTTGAACTAGCAGATCGTTTTCAAAACCGTTTCCAAAACGATGTGTGAACGTAGTATATGAAGTGGGTTCTTTGAACAAACCCAGGTTGCCTTGTATTAATCCAATTCTGTATAGATACAATGATACTAAACCCTTCACACATGAGTGAAGTGTTGGTTCGTAAATTATGTTTGGCACTACTCTGCACTCGTTTGTTTTATCAAACTACCAAAAGAGTGTCCACCATGATTTTCGAAGCCGAAACCTGGTGATGGTCAACCAGGTTCCTATTTAAACTATGCTGGGTGGAAATAGAGGGAGGCTCTGTCTCCAACAAAGCTGAACCCAAAGAGGCGGTCAGACGTGGCTGTCACCCATCCTACTACTGACCATGCCTGATTCTGCTTAGCTTCAACTGCCAAAGCCGTCTTACTTTAGCTACCGGGGCCACTACTAACATGCCTCTTAAAAATTCTAGGAGTTCTGTGTAAAAATATCTTGTTTTGGTATCACGTTCAAATTTTTATTTGTTGAGAATTGTCAAATTTGTAAGATTCTCTCAGTGTTAGATGCTAAACTTACTACATTCCTAGTATTATGTTTTTAAGGGTTTAATATTGATTAAAATTCAAATGAATATAATAAAACTTATCTTCTGCTAGGAGTACTTAAGGTCAAGTATTTGTAAGTTTTAAGTTGAAGTAGGAAGTAGAAATGTGTTGTTCTCGGAAGTTTCATGTATTTGGAGGTCTGGGATATTGTTAAATAATGGTGTAATTGACAGTACCTGATTTCACTTGAGAATGATCCAAGGAGGGATCAAAATATCGCAGATGCAAGGTGTTTGAATATTCCTTAAAAGATCCAACTAATCAAGAATTTATACTACAAGGAATAATCTACTAATTTATCTTATTTTCTGTTTTTTTTTTACTTGATTTCAGTTAATTTCCAGGCAGCTCTTAGACAAGCTCAGGAAGAGAAGGGATCGATAGAAGCTAAACTAGCCCAGAGAGTTGCTGAACTTGCTTCACAAACTGAACTTGTTTCTCAGAAGTCAGAAGAGGCTAAGAGAGCCAGCGAAAGAATCACGGAGCTCGAATTGGCTACTAGATCCGCTTCAGATGATAAGACTAAACTAGAGGAGAAACTAGAAAAGATCAGGCAGGCGTTCGTCAAATCTGAAAATGAAAAGAGAATACTGCAGGAGGATGTAAGTCAGTCCGTTCTTATAATTTGATCTTTGGGGGCCTAGGTAGTCGCTAGGGGAGAAAGTTTGATTTTCAATTAGACAAGTTAAGTAGCATTGGGTTTGGTCAGGAGTTAGATGGGTTTCCACTTGACCATACAGCTCTGGGTCCCGGACCAAGCCTCGTGCCTACTAAATGTTCACCCAGGATTTTCTGTTCACCCTCATAGAGTATTCACCTGAGTACATCTATCAATGGACACTGATTATTTGGAAGGTGATTACACATGTGTATCATCTATCAACAAATACTCTTATAAAATTTGTATTAGTGAGAGACACTAGACGTTAGGGAGCACAAAAAAAAGTCGCCGAAGAAAGCCGAAGCAAAGGCAGTCGAGTACGATCGGGTCTAGCCCCGCCCACCACTAGTGTCTATACTGTGCAGTGCATTCAACCCTATCTTCTCTTTAGCCTGTATAATCTCTCTTCAAGGCCTATTCCATTATGACACGACTATTCATAATAACACTTAAACTTAAGAAATATATCAAATATAATAACACTAAAGAAATATTTATATTAATACAGCATGAGAATACAATTAAACATAGATGTAAAGAAATCTGACTAAATAGATACTTTATTCCTTTAGATTCAATTCACGTATATTTAACACTCACAAAGAATATTTATTTCAGACGACAATGTCAAACTCTATATAAATTTCAATTAAATTATATAAACAAAACAAAAACAAAACAAACATGTCAAAATTCCCTAACAATAGACATTGTAAATCATACATATAAAATAGAAATAAAATAGACATCGTTATTTTTACATTATTTATAGTTTATATTATTATCACGTAAACCCAAGAGTGATTGAAATGGAATACGTACACAAATTATACACGATTAGTAATTATAATTCTAAAATAAAAAATGCAATAAATCCCAAAACAGAAATACGAAAAACTGAATGTAAATTTAA